>CABHPQ010147964.1:9041-21090 GCA_902168405.1 Peromyscus aztecus
GTGTGTGTGTGTGTGTGTGTGTGTGTGTGTGTGTGTGTGTGTGTGTGTGTTTTATAGTACAATAAGATACAGTCCAAGAGAGTGGGGAAGGCATGGTAGCAGGAACAGGAAATAGCTGATCCTATTGCATTCATAGTCAAAAAGCAAAGTGAACAAGAAGTGAATACCAACCATAAAACCTCAAGAGTTTTCCATCTCCAAGCCAGTAATCAATGTCTTCCAATCAGGCTAGATATCCTAAATGTTCTTCAACCTTCCCAACCACTGTCACTAGTTAGAGACCAAGTGGTGAAACATAGGAACTAATGGAGAATATTGAAAATTCTAACAAGAAAGCTGTTAATGCATAATTTTATTTCTGGTTCATCTACACTATTTCATTGTATGACTACTCGCAGGTAGACATGGTGCTGGAGAAGGGGCTCAGGTAGACATGGTACTGGAGAAGGAGCTTAGAGTTCTAAGTCTACATCATCTGCAGGCAATAGGAAGAGAGAAAGATACTGGGCCTGGTTTGAACATTTGAAACCTCAAAGCTTATCCCCAGTGACAAACTTCTTCCTGCAAGGCCACACCTACTCCAACAAGGCTATACCTCTTAATAGTGCACTTCTTGGTGACTATGAATTTAAATATGAGATTATGGGAGTTATTGCTGTGGATATCGCTCTGTATAAATAAAATGCTGATTGGCCAGTAGCCAGGCAGGAAGTATAGGTGGGACAAGGAGAGAGGAGAATTCTGGGAACAGGAAGGCAGAGAGTCAGGAGATGCTGCCAGTACCAACATGTAAGGTACTGGTAAGCCACGAGCCATGTGGCAAGGTATAGATTTATAGAAATGGATTAATTTAAGATGTAAGAACTAGATAGCTAGAAGCCTGAGCCATGACCATACAGTTTGTAAGCAATATAAGTCTCTGTGTTTATTTTGTTGGGTCTGAGCAGCTGCAGGACTGGTGAGTGAGAGAGATTTGTCCTGACCGTGGGCCAGGCAGGACTGAAGAAAACGTCAGCTACAAGTTATTCTTATTCAAATAACCACACCTTCCATAAAGCCCTTTGCTCTTTTCTTGACAGACAGACAGACACACACACACACACACACACACACACACACTAAATATGATCTGCGCAGTCCATATAATGTTGCTAGTATGAACATAATTTTAAGGCTAGCTATTTGGTATGAATAACCAGTTGGGATGCTTTTCTCTAGATAATATTATTTCTCTGGCTTTCAGAGTTTCATCATTCCTTAGTTGCCTATAGTTCTTTGTCTATGGTTGAGGCCTATTCAGCTCTGTGGATGCACTATCAATCAATTTCTATGCCAATTTCCTCTTCTCTTTGTTACTATGTATCTGTATCACACCCTGGATTTAAGTATTGGATATCTCAGGCTTTGTTCTTTGGGCTCCTTTACTTTACCTATTCAAGGTTTTTTGTTGTTCCAGATGCATTTTGAAGTGCTTTTCTCTGTCTGTAAAATGTCACTGATAGAATTAGACAACATTATTTTAATAATGTTTGTCCAGAGTAAGAAAATCAAATATTATGTTTCCTCTCATAAGTGTATCCCAGACTCTAACTCCTAAATTTTCATATCAAGATGGTAACAAAATGAAAAGGGCCAGCAAAATAAATGAGGCCCAAGTGACTGGAAACAGAGTCTTGAAGGTTGGGAGTGGGAGAACAGCAGAACAGTGTACAGGGAGGGATACTGCAAGAAAGAGTGCAGCGAGATAACCAGAGGCAAGAAGTAGAGGAGGAAAAGGATCAGTCACATGATATTACAAACTAAATTGGAGAATAAACAGAATGTCACCGATATTTTGAAGAATGGTATTGTACGTGTAGGTTGATTGGTATGACAATTTAACAGTACCACTTCTGTTCGGTAAGTGAACATGGGAAATATTTGTTTCTTATCTTCAATCATATCCACCAGTATTTTGAAATTTTCATTGTACAGATAATTCAATATCCCATCAGTTGAAATTATTTCAATGTATTTTCCTTTTTGTAATTGTTGATAGTTGTATTGCTTTCTTATTTTATTCTCAGCAATTTAGTTTTTCATATACAAAAATCTTGGTGATTTTTTTTGTGTTGATTTTAAACTCTGAAACTTTATTAGCTTTATCCTTTAATTCTAACAGTCCATTATTAAGTCTTTAGGATCTTGTCATCTGTAGACAGGAACAATTGAATCCCTCCCTTCCATTCCTAATTGGATGTCTTTCATTGTTTTCCTTATCTAATTCCTTTGGTGCACAGAGTAGTGAAAGGAAAATCATCATATATTGATTGAAGAAAATTTTAGGATAAAAGAAAATTAATATCAGTTTTCTATCATTTGGTTAAGCACAAGTTAATAACTCACAGACACCTGCCTCTCAATGAATGATAATATTTTTCTGTGAAATTAACTATCAGACTGAACCAACAATGATGATAAAAGCAACAATAAAAATACTAAAACAATCACATAATATGAATGAATTGCTATTATATTGTTTAGATACACGTTAAATATAATTATTTTGTGCATATAAATACTTATTTTAGTTATTTGAAATGAGTACTAAATCTCTGCACAAGCTTTTTCATCTGGTAGCTTTATTATCCTTCAAACCTTTATTCACTTTAACTCTGCATCTTTTGGTTTTTCTGAAAATAGCTTTCAAAAACTCAAACCTTCATTTTTACTTTTTACTGTTTAGTTTTCTGCTTCCATTCTTCAAAGAAAGAAGGTGTGTTATTTGTCTATTTGCTTATTTTTTAATATTGCTGATTCACCTATATTATAAGTAATATTATGAAATCCAGGGAGCCAAAATCCAAAATATTAACAATTGAAAGAAAAATAAGAAAAATGATTGCTCTATGTGGTAAGATGCATATTAACATCTTTTGCAAACTCTATGAAATAATATTTGTGTCTAACATTTTGAAATCTCAACACAGTTATTACTGATGTTGGATATTTTAAACAGGGCTCAGAAAACCTGATATGTGGGTATATTTAAATTAATAAAATTGATTTTGCAATACTTCTGTCAAACTATTCTTAGTACCATCAAGTGGTGTGTGTGTGTGATAGAAATGTGTTTTAATTAAAATAATCTGTTTACATAATTATGATCAAGATTGTAACTCCCATAAAATCCATGCATTTTAAAAGGACTATACAGATAGGAGTTGGAACATGCTCACAAATGCAATCATTCTAAATTAGTGACCCAGGGGATTGGGCAACAATCCTAAACACAGTATGAGGAAATTATTACTGTGTAGTAAAGGTTTCAATAAAATTGTATGCTCATTTGGCTTCTCATAGCACCAAAGGAAACCTGTCTGCATAAATAGTAACCAAATCGCAACATGGTTAATGCTATTTCCCTATTAACTTTATGTTGTATAGTGCTTACATAATGCTGTGAAAATGCTCACAATGAAGGGTAATGACTACAATAACACTTTATTCAATGCCTTAATTTGTTCTGTGAATCGTCCAGGCCAATGTAATTGCTTTGTTAATATGACATTGTTGTACAAACAGGTCATGCACAGATGGAATGGGTCCTTCTTAACCAGGCTATGTTAAGTGCTTCTATAAAAGGGGTTTCTAAGTAGCTTTATATAAACATATCATATTATTCACTTTCTCAATGAATGAATATTATTTTTTTACAACTCTTGTAAATATCTATATCTTTTTACGACTCTTTATTTTCTAGACAGGGTTTCTCTGTGTAATAGTCCTGGCTGTCCTGGAATGCCTTATAGACCAGGCTGTCCTTGAACTCACAGAGATCCACCTGCCTCTGCCTCTGCCTCTGAAGTGCTGGGATTAAAAGCATGTACCACCATCACCAAACAAAAGGTATGCAATTTTAATGTTGATTCCTGCAACAAAAATTGTTCCTACTGTAGCTTTAGGCCTCTTGTAGCAATTTTGAGGATACTTATACTTAAATAAAGATACGAGATGTAGTAAGTAATAAATTGTGAGTGATCATTACATTACAACATAATAGAAGATTTCATGTAAATAAATTGCTGCATGGGAAGGATTTGAATGACCACTGGGGATTGTAATGATTATGGAACACATTTCAACAATCATGGGATGAGACAATGATGGTTTGACTACTGATAAAAGGAATGTGATTATGAATAATATAAAACATGCTTAAAATCACCTGAAAGGGATTTAGTGTCTTTACAACTCAATAGGATAAAATATGACCTATCTTAACTCTTGTCAAAGACTTGTCAAAAACATGTCCAGAAATAAAGTAAGATAAATTGAATCCATAAACTACAATAACATCAAAGCAAACAATCCAATAGATGGGGAATTTCATCATTTCTCTACTTGCATATGCCTGATCTTTGAGGTCCACAATTTAGAGAAATTCTGTCAAGCATGGTGATACCTGTGGAGTACATTTACTAAGTCTTACAGACCTATACCTCTTCCAGGAAAACTACAAACCAAAACAAGTAACTAAGAAATGGAATTATGTCGTAATGTTTTCTTTTGAAAATCTTTGTACAGATCTATTATAATTTTTAATTATGTGTATCTTGAGGGAAAAGGGTGGGTGGGTTGTAGTTTTTTTTTTTTAACTCTTTGGAAGCCAACCACCCAGCTCCCAAATAAATGCATGGAGACTTATTCTTACTTTTGAATTCCTGGTCTTAGCTTGACTTGTTTCTTGCCAGCTTTTCTAACTTAAATCGTCCCATTTTTCTTTAACTACATTTTGCCTCTGGGCTTTGTACCCTACTTTATTCTATATAGCTTTCTTTCCTTCTTCCTCTATGGCTGCTTATGTGGCTGGGTGGCTGGGTGGCTGGGTGGCTGGCCCCTGATGTCCTCCTCTCCTCCTTTTCTCAGTCGTCCCTCCTTGCTGTTCTCTCGAGCCTAGATTTCTGTTCTTATTTATTCTCTCTGCCTGACAACCCTGCCTATTTTTCTTTCCTGCTTAGCTATTGACTGTTCAGCTTTTTATTAGACCAATCATGTATTTTAGGCAGACAAAGTGACACAGCTTTACAGAATTAAACAAATGCATCATAAAAGGATGCAACACATCTTTGCATCGCTAAACAAATAATCCACAGCTCAAATGAATGTGACCCTTTTTAAACTAATATTTTACAACAGTGGGTGTATGAGTACATGTTACTGCAGAGGCCAAAAGAGCATGGAGAATCTCCTGGAGTTGTAGATGGCTGTGAGCCACCTGATACGGATTCTGATTTCAGAGCCATTTCTCCTTCCATGTAACGTTTCATTTTAAAAATGAAAATTCTGGAGCTTGGGAGATGGCCCAGTGTTTAAAAGCACTTGTTTATGCTAAAGAACTAGAACCAATTCCCATCACCTACATAGCCTACTCACAATGATCTTTAACTCCAGTCTGAATGGATCTGATGCTCCTTTCCGACCTCCTCAGGCACCAGGCATGCAGGTGGTACAAAGACATGCATGAGACAAGTTGTCATACAAATAAAATAAATGCTAAAATAAAATTAATACTAAAAATTAGAATAGACCAGCCTGGTCTACAAAGGGATGGTCTACAAAGGGAGTTCCAGGACAGCAAGGGCTGTTACACAGAGAAACCCTGTATCAAAAATAAATAAATAAATAAATAAATAAATAAATAAATAAATAAATAAATAAATAAATAAACAAACAAACTAGGGGCAGTTGGCCATCATCTATGCCCAGTGAAGCTTCTGAATGTACTGAAGATGGCATCCCTGAAGGGAAGATTCTTCCAAGCTCTAGTTGCTCAGCATATGAGTGCTGTTTCTCAGAGTACTTTTGCCTTTGCAATAGTCAGACTTACTTCTTCTAGACCAACCTCTTGACAAACATACTCTAGTCTGTCTTTGCCCAAGAAAACTTTAGCCTTTGCACCAGTTCCTCATTCCATGCTCTTGGTATCACACAGCATATGCCATGTTTTAAGGGTCCATTGTCAGTGGTGATTCCAAAGAACTAAACCTTGATGACTTTAAGGGGAAATTCTTGATGCTTTTCTTCTGTTCTTTTGATGTCATGCTTGTGTGTCCCATGGAAGTTGTGGCTTTCTGTGATAAACTCAATGAATTTCATAATGTGAACTATGATGTGGCTACAGTTTTGGTGGGTTTTCCCTTTAGCCACCTTGCATGGATCAATACTCCAAGGGAGAGTGGCAATTTGAGCCACATAAGCATTACACTGTTGTTGTATTTAATTAAGAAAGTAACCTGCAATGACAGGGTGCTATTGGAAGGTACTGTTGTGGTACTCAGGAACTTCTTCATAATTGAACTTAATGGCATCATCAAGCATTTGAATGTCAACGACAAACCAGTGGGCCACAGCATGGAAGAAATCTTCCACTTGGAGAAGGGTCCAAGTTTGTAGAGACCAATGGAGAAGTCTGCCCACCCAACAGGACATTGGAGCCCTCTACAATAAAGCCAAGTCTAGTGTCTTCCAAATAGTACTTTGAGAAAGTCTGTCAGTAGGTCATTTCATGTCTAGCATTCACATGTGGCTTCTCCTGCAAGATCCACAGTTGGAAACGTTTCACCACCCTGAATATTATTGTAGATGGCAAAAGAAACATACTTGAGCTTTTAAGCCGAACTCCAAATGAATTGTTTCATAATACAGACTCAGGATTTCTCAATGTGCCTAGCTGCCTCCATATTAATCCTAACTGGATCCATTTTAACAGCTAATCATTTCCCAAAGAATGCCTGGATCCCCGTTTCTTAGATTATGTCTTCAGATGGTACGCATTCTCTTGAGCCTTCTCTGAACCTTAATCCACCATGAAGTAGCTTCTCATTAAGGTCCTGAAATTGTCTCATGAATTTCTGTGTATTAAACTATATTTCCACTTAGAGTAACAAAGGTCATAGTATTACCTCCTTATCATCAGCAGTATAAGTTAGGTTTCAATGTATATGTGATAGAAACACATGTGAATTGTGTTATTAAAAACACAGTAATCATGTATTGTCCCAGTCCCTGGCATTTAGAGTTTTCATACTTATTTTTCTTATTTTATTCATACACTGACAGTGCTCATGAGTATTTTGAGATACTGATGATGTGCAATCTTGAAGGACTATGTCTAATCCAAGAATTATATTTTTAAAATCACCATAATCATAGTCTTTCCTCAAGTGCTGGATGTAAAAATAAATCTTAAAATAAGTATCAAAATATTTGAAATTTGACTTAAAATATTTTTAATTTTTTTTTTTTGTTTTTCGAGACAGGGTTTCTCTGTGTAGCTTTGCGCCTTTCCTGGAGCTCACTTGGTAGCCCAGGCTGGCCTCGAACTCACCGAGATCCGCCTGCCTCTGCCTCCTGACTGCTGGGATTAAAGGCGTGCGCCACCAACGCCCGGCTAAAATATTTTTAAAAGAGAATACTAAGAGGATTGGTTGTGTTCAAAGTCATGTAAAACACACTTGTGTCGGGCTATATATCAAATTTTGTCTAGAATAGTAAAAAGAGTAGAAGAAAAAGGTTTTAATGAGCATGGCCTTGAATCAGAGAAGGTTTTTCTTTAATGTTTTTTTTTCACATATTAACTATATTTTATGAATAGAACTTATCATGATTCCTAAAACTGTAACCAGTTTCAGAGACTTATTATCATCATGGAACAGGACAATAAATGATTACTGATGTTGGAAGAGTGAGTTAGAGGTGAAGACTGCTGCAGTTGCCACTTCTTAGAGTCAGGAAATCCTTGTTGGAAAACATTCAGCTCATCAACATGTTAAGCTGTGCTAATTATTTTGCTGAAATTTTCAATATTTACTAGGATTTATATACTGCTAAAATCTGGATCTTACCGGGTGGTGGTGGCACACACCTTTAATCCCAGCACTCGGGAGGCAGAGGCAGGCGGATCTCTGTGAGTTCGAGGCCAGCCTGGACTACCAAGTGAGTTCCAGGAAAGGCGCAAAGCTACACAGAGAAACCCTGTCTCGAAAAACCAAAAAAAAAATAAAAAAAAAATCTGGATCTTGTGCAATGAAAAAAGAAAACAAGGATATGAGACTAGAATACCAGAGGGCTGTGGAAACTGGGGGAAAAGGGTCACTGGTATGCAACATAGTCAGGGACAGGATGAAGACTGAGCAAATTTCCAGAGATGTGCGAATGTCTGCCCAATGGCAAAGGTGATGGTGCTGTTACAGTGACTCTATGGTACTTAAATAAACAGGCACATTGCTTTTTTTATGAAAAACTTTTAGAATTCTAGTAATGCTAATAATAAAATCTACTGCTTGACTTCTTTGAAATATTTCCACGAATGACCTGACCATGCTCATTATAAAAGTTAGCTTCTCTTCTGAGTTGCTAGCTGAAATTATTATTCTATTAGGAATTTCTTCTGAATCATTAAGTCATTACCATGCTGTGAGTTACCAAGAAAAACTACTCAATGATAACAGCCCCATTAATGCCTCTAGTGAAACACTTAACAAGTTCTTTATTGATCTTGGTTCCAAATACATCAAAATGTTGAATTACAGCTTTGTTGAACTCTTCACCCTACTGATGTTCTCAGGAGCACAGCTCATTTCCAGTTCAAAAGTACTTGTCCTTCACCTCTAGGTTGAAAAGAAAACAAAATAATAAAATTGACCCAAGTGATAGATAAAGGTTGTCTTTACTCGAACTTCTCAGTTTTAGTATTTTGTTCTATATTATAAATACACTACTTGTCATTCATTTATTTTTAAAATACATAACAGTTTCCAATACATTTTTGGGTAGGTTGTCTATCCAGAAGTGGTGTTATATGTCCAGAATATTATATATGAATGAATGACAATGTCACACTAAAAAACATTACTTTGTACTATAATACCTACCATCTAAAAACTAAAAGAAATGATGTGAGGATGGTAGGAGGCAGTTCAAGAAACTAATTAGGCTCTGCCCGGCTTAGGCTCTGCCAATGGGTTTAAATCTCAACTTCATCTGTTAATGGAGTATCTCTTTCAACTCATAAAATTTACCAATGCCACATTTTTCTTCTTTATATAAAATAATCTACCAGGAAGAGAGTTGTTCTTAGAATTCAAGATAATCTGTGTGAACAGTAATTCAATACCAACTAATTCAGTGTTCACACCTACTATATATAATACATATGCATATATATAACACAGATATTCATATCTATTGTGAATGCTAACAAGCAACTCTATTTGATCAATAAATGGAAAAGTCATCAATCTAGACTATCTTTGTGTATATGACCTTACATTCAGGATAAAGACACGAGGTATAAAAAAGTCAATGAAAACTCTAATGTATAAAAGCCCTAGATCCTATTCCACTACTATATGTCTTGTTCAATTTACAAGTAAACAAATATCCTTATGAATCAACACAGATTTAATTTAGCCACCTTGAATGGATTTTATTCTTACTTCTGTTTAAATCATATTTTTCTGTCATGAAATATGTGAGGAAGTTTGCTTGTGACTAAAATGAAGTCAGGCTCATTTTGTAAGCAAATGATCTCTATTTATTATGAATAAAGAAAATCACGGACATCATGATATGTACATCCACCCTGTGCTGCTTCCCATTCACCATCCCAGCAGGATACCCATTCCTTCACAACTGAGGTTTCATGTTCAGAGTCATTGTCAAGGCCTGGAAGGAACATATAATGCTTTGAATGAACTCTATGACATGGTCTTTAAACACTTTAATTTGATCTAAAACTAACTTCTTAATCTAATGAAAAATTAGTTAAATAGAAATAACTAGAGATAGATGACATTTAGCTGCATTCAATGTGAACAATCTACATTATGATGATATTTGCGTGGCAAGTGATTAAGACAGCCTCTGTCTCACTATTTCACTTTACTGTGGCAAGTGGATATTAACTATAATATTTTAAATAATTTATGATACAGTTATGAGGTTCAAATTAATTAATTCTGTAAAAAAATTCTGCTTTCTTTTCATTCTAACAAAAATGCAGTCAGATATGCTAAGTAATGTCCTCCACTTATTTTGAAATAATTTGAAAGGAACAAGGTCTTATTGTAGTAACTAAATGAGTAAGCCAGCATTGCCGTAAGCCATTTCCAAATCCAAAAGTTGTCAGACAGTGCATTGTGATTCTCACCCCAGCATTTCTATTGTGTCATGAAATAATCCGAGAAAGTTAAGGTGTAAGAACTTTAATATGTTATGTTAGATTTGGCAGGATGATAGAAAATGTCAATCCTGTAATGTGTGTGGTCAGCATGTAAGAGTTCCACGTTGGAGGTGGGGCTGTGTCCTTGTTGTCCTTGCACAGAGATCTGCCATGTGTTGAACAGATTTTTCTCTTACCTTTTTACCTAAGACACTTTAACTCAGACATTATGCTTTAAAGGTGTTCCATTGACCTGGCTAATACTTTTGAGATAAAAATAGGCTCATGGTTTCCCAGGATGATTTAACTAACTAGTCTTCAACATTTTTGACAATATTTATTTTGTCAAAATTAAATAAACCTGTGTTATGTTGTTATAAATCATGTTGGAAAAAAGTCCACAGCAATTTTTTTTTGCCTGTTCTTCATCTACCTAAAACACCACAGAAATTTAATCAAAATTCTTCTCTGGGAGTCAGCTCTATGGAGCAGTAAAAGAAGTGTTCAGGAACAGAGCACTGGCTCCTCCTCTAAATGATTATTCTCAAGCTAATAAAAATGTAGAGTAAATGAACTGCATACATTTCATCATGTGGCTATAAAAGGGATTCATGGGAGGTGACTAGATTCATTACTACTGATATTGAAAGGTTACAGTAAAAAATTGGGAGGTAAATTTTTAAATATGTATTTCCCCAATGTCTCTATTATAAAACAGTAAAAACTCACTAGAAACAGAAAGTTTAAATTTTAACCATATGCTCAGAGTTCATATATACTTCTGTGCCAAACACTTCTTTTTCTAAAAACCTCTTTCATTTCATCCTCTTTATGAGAATCAATTATTTTGATATATTACTAAAGCTGAATTAAACATGTGCTTGCAATGCGAGGATTTTCCTAGCCAACACCATGCTGAGCGCTTGGGAAATCTCAAAGCCTAGTGCTTTACTGGCCTCTATTGCCACAATCTCAGAATGACAATTCCACACATGAAGTTCAGTAGCAATTTTACTTTTGAATTTGTTCAACAAAAATACAAAAACAAAAACAAAAAAAAACAAAAAACATCTAAACTGCCAGCAAGGAAGAATCTAATATTTCTAAGACTGTATAAAGAAATCTAAGCAATTTTTTGAAATAACTCAGTTCATATAATTATCATACAAGAGATATATATTTAAGTTTTAAAAAGTCACTTTCTGAAAATTTATTGGTTACACTTTATAAATGAATTATATAATATTTCTTATCTTGGATCATATATTCCTAAATATATAAAATTAAAGATGGTCTGACAGAGATCTTCAAAGCATGTTGCCTAATGGAATCTTCATATTCACTTTTTCATGCTAAAGAGATACTGTGTTTTCAGTAGTCCACATATACTGTATTGTAAAACACTTCCAGACATGACAAATTCAGAGTGCAGAGGGTACACCTCATTATTCACTATGTGGAGATGTTAATAATTTAAGTATCAATATCATCAAAGTTCAGACAAAAATATGAGGCAGTTTTATGCAACTTGAAAATCAAGCAAACAATGTTAACAGAGATATTTCAGTGATCCTGAATTTCCTTAAATGTTGCTTGTATCTGTAAAATAGGCCAAGTCATAAAGAGATGCTTTCTTAAGTACCATTATAAAAATTGAATTGAGAGTATGAAAGATGGGTCAGTGGGCAAAGATGCTTGCCTCCCAGCCTACCTGTACTAGATGCCCTAGACTCTTATGAAAGAACAACTTCTTCAAGTTGTCCTCTGACTTCCACATGTTTCCTGGTATGGGCAAACACACACACACACACACACACACACACACACACACACACACACACACAC
>CABHPQ010147965.1:2572-25295 GCA_902168405.1 Peromyscus aztecus
GTTTCTATTGTTACAACCCACAGTATCTTTTTATTTTTTACAGAATAAGAATTAAATTATAACTTAAATAGCATAGTGAACATATTCTCCAAACTGGAAACATAAGACAGACCATTTTAAAATCATATCTTTATAAAGTATTTGAATATGTGTTTCTCTAAAAAATGATAGGTGTTTGAAAACTTGCTCAGTTTTATTAGTCATTGAGAAAGTAAATCAAAGTCACAGTGAGATATGACATAAGGCCGTGGAAATAGCAGTCATAGGCACACACATAACAGCGCGTGTTGATAGCCAATGTAGAAAAGTTGCACTTCTTGTACATTGTGGGCAGAAATACAAAAGGGTATAGATAGCTCTTTGGAAAAGAGTCTGATAGTTTCTCTATCTAATTCTGGACCTCATGTTAGTACACCGAAGATAGACTTGCTGGTGACTAAAGCTCTGTTTCTTTCTCTTTCCATTTGGCCACAGTGAACATACCTCCACTCTCTGCTTTTCACTGTTAGTTGTTTCCTTTTTAGAAAAAACAAAATATGTGCGTGGGTATTATATGATGTATGTGCTTGTGCATGTGTGGATGTTTGAGTGTGAGGTAACAGTGTATGTGCCAGGGTACATGTGTGGCGTTCAGATGACAACCTAGCTTGTCAGGCCTTGCCTTTCACCTTGTTCGAGTCAAGGTCTCTTAGCTGGTTTCTGGTGGGTATGACAGATTAGCTGGTCCATAGAGGCCATGCACTTCTGTGCATTGCAGGGATTTGAACTCAGGTCCCCGCACTTGCATGGGAAGAGCTTTCCCCATTTAGCCATTTCCTCAGCCCATTTACTAGTCTCTTTTAGAGGTATGTTGGGCAACAAGCTTCTAACAAGCTTGTTGAAATTCCTAGAGTCCAGGCTTTGACATTAAAGTCTGTAGAAACATGATGACTTTAAAATAGAAGTTTTGGTGTTGTGTGGCAGTCTAATTAGAGACCCTTGATGGAATAATGAGAAAAGTACTTGAATAAGCATAACTTTCCTTACACATGATCAACTAGGCAGGTTACAAACTTACTTGAGTGCTGACTTTTTTTGTCAAGAGTGTAGAGGAACTTCCCTTTCAACCATAAATCAGATGGGAAGCAAGACTTAAAAATGTTCAGTCTCAGCTTGAAGGACATTTTGTTTTGAAATACTGCATTTCATAATTGAATTGAGGATGTAGAGCAGATGAGAGAGAGTTCTTCCTATGGTTTGGAGTGCATTCTAGTCAAACTCCACTTTCTGCTCCACCCCCATTTTGTTTCCTGCCTTGATAGCTCAAGCTTGGTTCATTCATGAATTTCTGCCTTCATGTGCTTCAAACAAACATACAAATAAACCAACAACAACTGAAGAAATGAGACAGATTTCAAAGACATCCCAAGTTTCATTCTATATACAATCCTATATTCATTCAGTTTCTCCTTCCCCTTCTGCTGTGCATTGTTGTGATAGCTCATGCAAGGAGAATGTCAACCTTTGACAACCATCCCCACATTTGTACTGAGGCATTGAATTCCCAGGCTTCTCTTCCTCAGTGACACAGTGTGGTAGGAATAGTAAGAGAGACCTCCTTCTAGGAGACTTAGGACTATATAGAATGAGTTTCAGTTCTAGCTTAGAAATGACCTTGCTGAATTTATCTGAGATTTCATCTGCTTTCTATCCTCTTCTTCATTTGGGTTTAAATCCACAATATAATCTGTCAACTTTCCTACTCTTTGCTCTTTATTTCCCTTCTTAAAATTAATTAATTAATTAATTTTACATTCTGACTGCAATTTCTCCTCCCTCCTCTCCTCCCAGTCCTCCTCACACATCACCTATACCCCCTTCCACTTCTCCTCCCCTTCCACTCCTCCTCCATTTCTATTCAGAAAAGGACAGGCCTCCCATGGGTAGAGACAAAACATGGCACATCAAGTTGTAGTAAGACTAAGCACCTTGCCTTGTATTAGGGCTGGGCAAGGCATTCAGTATGAGGAATAGGGTCCCAAAAGCCAGCAAATAAACATCTCTCTTTTTTCTTTCTGCATAAACATTTACAAAAATTTCACAAGTAATATATGAATAGATACTTCTATCCAGACAACACCCGAAACATTGTCATGGCTTTTATCTCTTCGTATGTTAATGGGACCTTAAGTTTCAATGGCAGTGTGGCTTACAGAATTCCATTGAGTCTAAAGACAAAATGGCTTGGTTATCTTAGCTTTCCTTATTGGATAGGTCAGAATAAAATAATGATCAAATTATTTAAAATAAGTGGCCAAATGACTGGGTTGGGTTCGATTTCATGGTTGCTTTTACCTTGGCTGATCTAGTAGCTGCTGCCTCTACTGTTCAAATATTAGGACTGTAACACACTAAGGGCCAGGTGTCAGGTTATTTCTTGAGAATACTCAGGCATTTAGAAGTAAATGAATTACTTCAGATTTTCCTATCCTCTCACAAAGGTTGACAGATTTTATGGGTGTGAGTTTGGATTTCCTCTTAGCCAAGCTAGCACCATTATTCAAAGTGTTCATGAGTACCGAACTATGGGAATGGCATTCCACCTAACATACTTTATAGAGAAGAAAGTGGAGGAGTTGTGGGGAAAATATGACTATGGGCTCTGTTGATGGTTCTAAGAAAGGTGCCATCCAGAAGTCCTCAGCTTTATGGGATACTAAAACAACTTCTAAAGGTACAGTTTGAGTACTGGCTTAGAGGAATGAGCCCGCAGAGAATCTGCTTTCTGGGTATTTATCCTACAAATTTATCATCATAAAGAACTCCATACAGTGCTGGTATCAACAGAAGCAGTGGAAAACAGATCCTAACTGGAGATGCTCAGAAATAAAGAAACTCTACTAGTTTCTTACTTATTGATGCCATAACAAATTATCCCAAATGTAGTAACTTTAAACAAAACAAAACCTATTATCTTACTGTTTAGGACTCAGAAGTCAGAAACAGACTTCACTGGGTTATAATCCTGGTGTCAGTGGAATGGATTCCTTTTGGAGACATATAGAACAAAATGTTTCCTTTTCCCCCCCCTTACTCTGGAAGTCACTTACATTTCTTGGCCCATGGATCCACGCCTCTTTATTCAAAGCTAGCCACGCTGGGTTGGGTCTTTTTATACTGCCATCCTTGGACTCTGTGCTCTGTTCATATTCACTTTAGAGATATCCGACACCATCGCAATGATTATACAGATGTATAAAACTCTCCCTTCTTGTGGCTATCTCTAGATATCATTATATTGAATGACTTCTCTTTGTTTATTCCCAAACCATTTTCCACTTGGTCCTTTACTTTAGGAAAGTGGCCTGAGTACACTATGTCAGTGCCTTCCCTCTAATTGGGATCAGTGAGCCAGGAATTATCCCAGGTCAGAAAAAAAGTGGGAAAAGGAGACTGGGAAATTTGATACCTTCCGGTTGTTTTCCTCCAAAGGGTCTTAATTGCTACTGCATATCCTCATAGCCTCAAAACTGGAGTTTCCAGTTTCTCAAATCAGTCCTTACACATGACTGCTTGCCTCTGAGTTCCAACATCTATTCTCTCTTCTGATATTTTTTTGTTCTACAGGTAGGAACAGCCCTCAGCAACAGCTTGAGGGTACTGCATTACCTCGGAGCTGTTTTCCACACTCATAACCTTTAAGCAGTCTTTTAACTGAGTGATCCTTGAACTCTGACTGATGAAGGAAAATGATGTGTATCAACTTGTTTGTTTAAGTAACTCCTGATGAGTTTCCCTACCCACTTGTTTCTCCCTATCTTAACAAGCTGAAACTTACATCCCCCAAACCCAATTTCTCCCACTTGGGGGCGATGTTGCCTCTTTTGAGGCTGTGTGACCTTTCTGGCATCAGAAATAGACTTAATGGGATTTAAGGATTGTCTGCTTGTGTAATGAGAATCTCAATTGGTGGGAAGCTAAGCAACACGGATTATCCACTTGCCTCCTACTTTCTTAGCACACTCAGTCATGGGGCCCGAAAGTTAACTGTGAAGGTACTCCCCCTTTGAGGATTTTTTCCTTCTTCTTCAGCAATATAGAGTAATTTCACATCCCTGATACAGAAATAGACAGGAGTACCATGGACCAAAGCAGGAATGTTTTCTCAATTAACAGCAGTCACAATTCCAAACAGTTGGAAGCTAAGCCTACTACTTCTTTGGGGTCTCTCATTCTTCTAAATCAACAGAAAGAGATTTTACTGGGGTTATTGGTCTCCTTACTAGAAAGGCAACTGAACAAGGAGCCTATTGCAAGACGCCACTAAATTTACTGGGAGCTTCCTAGTCTGGATCAATGGGATTCTGGGAAAGCAGGCTTTCCAATTCTATGGGGAAGGGTGTAGTCACTGACAGACAGAAAGAATTATATGAAGTAAGCGTATTGTAGATTAAAGCAGTTGTTTATTCAGCCTAGGGCTTGCAATGAACTGCAGAAATAAAGGCTTAGCAGTCATATGATACATAGCTAATCTTTTTTATTTCATTGTAAGAACAATGGTTGTGATAGATTTTGTCTTTAGGGTTCAGAGAGACCTTAGATTGAACTGACATGCTGCAGGACTTTTCTGGGTATGTGTAAGGCAATATATCTGTTATCTGGGCCAAAGACACAGGCATGTATGCTGAAAAACCGAAGCGTGAATTTTGTGGCACTTTGTGTGTCTGTGTGTCCCTCTGGGTTCACTGTATTTGATCTCTGGGGAAAGACTGCACTCTCTACTTTAGCAAGCTATTCTGTTCTCTGACATCAAGTTAATTTGGGACAAAAACAACCCCCAGTTGCCAATAAGTGAGAAGGAAGGCAGCTGCTTACTGAACCAGTTTTTTTTTTCCCCATAAGGAATTCTTCACATGAAAGTTGTGACCTTCTCATCTTTTGATTTAGTTCTTTTTAATAAATAATCCTTGGTTGAATTTGACTGTTAGAGCTATTTCCTCCAAGCTCCCTGAGTTATACCCTACCTTTGGTGTATTTTTCTGTATGCCTAATTCCACACTGATTTATCCATGTTTCTCATACGGTTTCCAATGTACTGTTTAAAGTGGCATCATACAGGAAAATATTTTTATTTACACAAACTAATCTGCAGCTTAAAACCCTCAGAATTTATTGTTAGCTTGAGAAGAAAGGCATACATTTTGACCTAACTGAATTCTGCATTAACACAAGGTAACTTCATTCCTGTGAAAATTGAGTTTGATTTCAGAGGCCTGTGTGGTAAAATTTAAACTCTATTTGACTGTTAGATAAGAAATTTAAATAAATTCTTCTATTTTCCCTATTCTGGTAATGCACAGGTAAAAATCATGTATATAACTAGTATGTCTTTACCGTATAGGCTCAATATGCTATCATCCTTTCTGTTTATATGTTACACATTCTCAAATATAAAATCAGAACCAAATCCTAATTTTAATAATAAATGATATTCCATTTGAGCTTGGGCATATTATTTTTATTATATTGTTTTTGGTTTACAGCAGAGTAAATGACTTACTTACCTTAAATTAAAGTAGACTATCAATACTTATTGATGAAATGAAATTTAGGCTAGAGCATACTTTAAATCTCACATAGGGAATACAAGACTTTATGTAATTTTACAAACTTAAACTGAATTTCAAAGGTTGAGAAAATACATTCAATGGGTATTGACAGTTTGTTTTTCTATTTCAATTTTTATTTAAAATTTTATTGTGTATTTGTTTCTTTAGGTGTGTGAGCTCCCCCCCCCTTTGTGTGTATGTGTGTGTACCTCTGTGTGCATACCTGAGAGTAACTTGTGAGAGTCAGTTCGCTTCTTCAACCATGTGGGGTGTGGGGTTGGCACACAAGTCAGGCTTGGCAGCAATGACTTTTAATCTTGTCCCATTTCCCTGGTCCATGTTGACAATATTAATGTTTTTTATAAGATCACTTTAATGACAAATGTAAGTAAATATGCTTGTATAACTATAGATAGCAAATGATTAATGCTCCAGCTACTGAAATTTATGATCACAATATTCTAAAGCATAGTGATCAATCTTGTTTTTCTAAATCTCCTTCAATCTCATGAATTTTCTTAGCTTGCTACTTTTTGAGGTCTAAATGTTTCAAGCATATTATATAGTCCACAGGCTTATAAAGGAGAAATATCTGTTTGAGAATTCAGAGTGACTTTAGTCAGACTGACATATTTCTATACATCTTAATTACATGAGTGTGTATGTACAGGTATTACTCAAGCATTCATCAATTCCTGTTCATTTTTAGACTCATGGATTTCTTTTTGGTATGTATTTTTTCTCCATTTTTCTTTATTACTTATATATCAGAAAGATGATCTATTAGAAAAATCACATAAAGAGAAATTTCTAAAATTAACAAATAATGCAATTATCTGTTTTTATTTTATTTTAACTAATACATATCATAAATAAACAAAAATCCGAGATATAAGCTATACGCCTCAGTAGCTTTCATTCCAATAGAAGAAGTAAAGAGCAACAATCCTTCCTTGATTCCTCAGGTCAGTCTGAATTTACATCTGTTTTATTAAATTTTTATTAGATAAAGTTAATATTTAATTGCAATCAACTAAAATGATTGTTTTTAACCCAACAATAATTTCATTGCATCTTAGGTAAAATACGAGTCCGTGCTGGCATTGTGAGTTTCACTCAGCAAAGGAGTGGTTAGGTTTGGGATATGTGTGGTTTGGATTAGAGATGCATTTGTGAAGGTCAGTCTTCCTTGCTCTGTTCTGTCACCGCTAACTGTCCTTTTGTAGACATGGTTTCTCCCACTATTATGGATTACAGCTCACCAATTCAGGAGATGGAATTCTGGGCAAGGGGATTTATTTTAAGATGGGCATGTCTTATTGCATCAGAAAACAGAAGTATGCGCTAGATAGTGACGGGGAAAATTAATTTTTTATAAAAAAGATCTGAAGTCCATAGAGCTAGAAGTAAGATATGAAAGTATAAATTTAATCACATGAGTGTGTCACATTTCACAGGCATTTCTATGGACAGACAAAAACACCCTAGGTAGACAGACAGACCAGGCAGGCAGAAAGAAAGTCAGAAGGAGTTGCTGAAAATTGATGAGTTCCAATTTTGTTTGCCAATATGCCAATACTGCTGAGCATTAAATTTGAAATCATTGACCTGTATAATTCCTAAGCTGCTTACTTTAAAGTAAGTGAGCTTTTCTTGCCTCTCTACTTGAATGATTCACCAGTTTGACTGGCCATCTTTGCTGAGCAGAAAAGTTCAGACCATATAGCCTGAGTCGCTCCCTGATATCCTCAGGGTCCCCTTCATCATGCAAGAACTCTGGTGATCCTGAACTTTAGCTTTATTTTTCTAAGTGTATTAAGACATGTGTGACCGTGGAGAGCACCCGTGATAGAGTTTAAGTGTGTGATCTAAATGGGATCTTCCTTCCCTGCCAAAACTTACAGACGAAAAGAAAAAACAAGCAGATTTAATCTCACTTCCTTTTCCACTGCTCCTGTAACTCCGCTGGACAGATACAAACTGGTTTCTCTCTCTGCTGTTTTCTCTTCAGAATAAGAAGGGTTAAAGCACAACCATCTCAGAGGAAACAGACTTGTTTCTAGTACATGACTGTGTCCTTTGTTACTGGATCAAACTGGAAGTGAAGCAGCCTGATAATGTTTTTTTCTCTTCATGAAACTGGTTTTTCAGGCCCCAGGTTCTACTCATTCCTGCCCAGGAACAATAAACTTCTTAGCTTGGCTCTGTAAATGTCAATTTTAAAGGAGAGACAGCCAAATGGTGACATTTAGTGCTGCAATTTGCAAAACAGTAACCACAATATGTAAACGTGTATCTTTCAGAAAATTTTTTTATACTGATACCCTTTATTTTCAACCTTTCCTTTCTTTTTTTTTTCTTTTTTTTTCTTTTTTGGTTTTTCGAAACAGTGTTCAAAACTACCTCTGTGTAGTTTTGGTGCCTGTCCTGGATCTCACTCTGTAGATCAGGCTGGCCTTGAACTCACAAGGATCTACCTGCCTCTGCTTCTGTCTCCCAAGTGCTTAGATTAAAGACATGTGCCACCACCACCCAGAATTCAACCTTTTTTAAAAGAAGAAAATGCAAATAATTATATTAATACCCCATGTTTTGAAGACTTAGATACTGATATTTTGTACTTAAAAAGTGAAGAATTCTGTGTCAGCCACTGTTAGGACAATGAGACACTTGAGTCCCTGTGGTAAAGGATTTTTTTTTTTTGTCCAAACTTAGAGATTATATTATGTAGGTGATGGCAAGCTTGAACAATCCTCATTTCCCCCATAGATCAACTCTGATTATTTGGGTATCTAAAAGTAAAGTGATAATAACTTTTTAGTTTACCTTTTTCTCCTCGATAGAAAGAAAATTAAGAACTAAGACTTTTTTTCTATCATGGCAACTGTTTTACTTTTCATCCTTTTTCCATCTTCATATATTTTATTTATTGAGGCAAAATAATAGTTTCTTTTTTTTCAGCCAAAAATCTGAAAGCAGGGAGCCCACTTACTAACTGTTCTTAAAGATACCATCATTAGACAAACTTTCCAGACTGTTTTAATTCTCCCATCTTCTTTCATATATATATCTCCATTTTCCCTCCTACCTTTCTGATTATCATGTTAATGATATAGACAGAAATAATAAGAAGAGTGAAGTTGGTGAAAAACAAAAGCCTTTTTCCTTCAAAAGATCAGCCTATTCACTCAAGAAATAAAGCTTCTTACATAATATTTCACATTCTCCAGGCCAAGCTGTATCCCAGTGTAGTGGTTTGATGTTGATAATTTTCTTCTAAAGTCCAAACACAAAGACTTGGTCCTCAGAATGGTATCATTGGGAAGGTACACTGGACCTTCAGGAAGATGAGTCTAGTGGGCAGTCTTCACAATGATCTCTCCCTCACTCAAGCTGTAACTGATTGTTCTTAGAAGCTGTTTTTGCCTTGATCGGCCATCCTAACAAGAACTCAAGCAATTGCATTACCTGAGTATCTTGGACTTGGTCAGTAACTTCTTCATTGTTGCCTTGTTGCAGCAGCATGAAGCTGACAAACACCCCAGCCCTGCAGTCTTTCTTGGAGGATACGAAAGGCACAAATAATCAGTAGTTGGCTTCCTGGACTTGAGAGTAGAGGAAGACGAAAGAGATTTGCAGCTACTTATGACTAAAATCAGATCCCAGAATTTGCACTCACATGAAATTCCTTAGGTATGAACACAATGCTTCCATTATATGTTGATATACTATATTAAAAAGAGACTGCGTAGTATTTATATACCATGGGGCACCCAATAAAATTATTAACTCTGAACATATAATGACAGAGTTTCTCCAGGATTCAGACAATGAGACACTTTTTTCTTTTTGCAAAACCATGGGAAATAGATAATAAATTCAAAAAATATAGAGTAAAAGTATTATATGCATTATTAACTTTTTCAGAAAATAAAATCTATTTTAAGTAGAAGTTCTATTGCTTGACACTTCTTAAAAAATATTTTGTCAGCACATCTAAAGAAATACAAAAAGAAGAGATGAAAAAAGTTCAGTAACTCTTCATCCACCAGACTATCTCTATTAGAGCTAAGGAAATCAGGTAAGAGACCTGTTAGGTTTCTGAGACAGAGTAAAGAGACAGGAGACAGAAAGAGACCAGGGCGTGACCTCAACCAGGGTGTGTTTATTAGCACACATAGAGAGAGGCAGCCTCTCTACTATGGGAAATTGAAGGGTCTGCCAAGGGAAAAAGCTGATTTTGACCTTTTATAGGGGTGGGGTGAGGGTCTTGAGAACAGGGAAATAGTTGCAGCCACGGGAAATGCATGCAGTTCTACTTCAATTTCAGACAGAATAATCTGGCATAAGATTGCATTTTCTGGGCATAAAACAGGAAAATAAAGGTGTCTTTGACTGAAACTTGGTGCTGAGCTGATAAAACATAACATTTGATGGTCCTTGATGACCCCCATCCCCAGTACCCAAGGCCTATTTGTGTACAGAGTCTCTGGGAAAACTCAGTGGCCAGCAGCCATGCTACCTTGGACTTTTATTCCAGCCTGGGAAGCAGTTTTAGTCTACTGATCTGCTCTAGCAATAGACAGCCCACAGTAATGTGAGAACTACTATATTCAGTGTTGTGCTGATCTTGGTCAGTTTTGGGATCAGGGTATGACACAACTTGATGGTGCTTCTGGCCACAAGTGTGATACACAACAAAGTGGCTCTTTTTTTTAACCATCCACTGTAATTTTACCTGGTGCTGAAAAAAAGCACACAGTGCTGGATCATAGCCTGGCAACTACTGGTGTGGGATATGGGCCTACCCTAGCCCCAGGGACAGTTTTATAGGAATTTAGATACACATTTGAGGCACTTCCATGATTCTTTCTGAAAAATGTAACTACAGTGTTTTGGGATTAAATTGTCACTTCCTTGTCCTCTATTACTAAAACAATGACAAAACATTAACATCAGACGCCTCAATACCTGGACCTGCAGACTATGCAAATGGAAACCAGAAAAAAAAATAGGCAGAAATACAGACATAAAATAGTCACACTATGAAAACTGTAATACACAACTAATCGTTAAATGTGCAGACAATGTTGTATGTCAATTAGTACCAATAACTCATTCTAGAAATACTTGCATTGTGTCTACATTGTTTACAGCTATAGATACTGAGAATGTGGTACTGATCATGAAGGATAGGATGTTTGCCCTACTTTACATATGGAAGCTTAGAAAGGATGAGTTTTTTTTTTTTCTTCAGAGATTAGTTTAAAACTCAATGGGTAAGAAAAACTAATAATGGCCATGACAAAGAACATAGCATGGAATGTCAATCTCTATGTTCAGAAGGCCGATGTACAGTGATTGTTATAAGTAGATGTTTCGAGCAGTGGATGAATTGTTAATTGACATTCTGGAAGTGGGAAAATTGATTTATATTAATGAAAAGTAGTGACACTTGGAAAGTATGATAAATTGAACATTTGGACTGTCAGTGGAGAATTTAATGATTGTCAAAAACATCCACTGGTTCAGATGATTTAGAGATCATCTCTGTCTTTACACAAAGAAATCCAAAATCAAATGAACCTGGTATCTTTTTATCTTACACTTGGCCTCTAGTAGGGTGATAGCTAATTGCTGGAAGATGACTATGTCCACAAAAGGACATTGTTTTGTCTGTTCTTTGTGCAAAATGTGCTTGGAGACCTTGAAGAGACCGGATCCTAATGTTTGGATATATAGAATGGTTTGTGTGGATTATTTTGTGCCTACTAATGACCATATGTTTAATAGTGTCTGGTATGTGCCAACATTGGTCCTAAACAATGATCAATTCTGATAAAGCAGCAAAACTGTAAAGATGAAGAGAGGCTATGGGGAGGAGCTTGCTGTCTGAAGCAGTTTGACAGCTGCTATAATCAGCACATACAAAAATAAAAACTAAAAGGCTGAAAGTTGTGCATGACTAAACTGGGCCAGATTGTTACTAAACCATCTCCTGCCCTGTGGAATTTACCTCTTGGAAAACAAAGAGACAGCACATAAATAAATGCTACAATAAACAAACTTGCATTGTTGTATACTCCGAAAATACCCCTGAAGTGATCATGATTGACCCAAGATCTGAATAAAGTATGTTGTAATAAGTTAAAGCAAACAACAGAAAAAAAAATGAGGATTCACTGAAGGGTTTTTTTGTGGAGTATCAGGATCTGGAAGAACCTTCATTTTAAAGTACACATAAACCAATCTGAGGAAACTAAGGCTGCTAGCCTTGAAAAATGACTGTGTCATGAAAGGAAACAAACAACCCTAGCTCCCAAAGAAAAATTACATCATCTTATGTAACACAGGGAGAGGCAGTGGTCACTTTAACTGACCTTGTAGATTTTGATACCAATGTTTGTAAATGTAAACATTTTTGTAAATGAGCTTTTATGAAGCAAAATTAATGGATTAAAATTATAACTTACATCATTCATAGGTATATAGTTGAATCATATTAGTACATTTACCAAGTTATGTGACTGTCCCTATAATGATTGCCCTGGAAGGAAGCCACCTAACCATTAGCATTCTCCTGCTACATTCCTTTCCAACTTGTTCTTTACTAGCACCAAGCGAAGGCTGACTAATCTTCTTCCAATGGCTTGCCTACTCTAGACATTTATTAGAAATGGATTCTATGCTATGAACCTTTGCTGTGTATCATCTAAGTTAGTGTGAAAGTTTCAAGGCTCATCCTTTTGTAACTTTTAACAATACTTCCTTTCCTTGCACAAATTATTCTGCTGTACTTATTCCTTGGGTGGTTGACCTTTAGTTATTTCAGCTCTTGCCTACTCTCAATCAGATGTTGCTATCGGCATCTGTGTATATATTTTTGTGTGGGGAAAGGCTTGTTTCTTCTAGACATATATCTAAGGATAAAATCACTAAATCATGTTATACCTCAGTATCTCATCTTTTGATGAACTGCAGAACTGTTTTCCAAAGTTGATAAAACAGTCTTTGTTCTGAAAGTGGCATCTGGGTTTTCAGATTTGAACCTTAACCGTTTCCCAGCCAAAGTTCATATTCTCCACGGTAGTAGTTTTAGTGATGAGATGACTGGGATGTTCCTAAATCATGAAGACTTTGATTTCATAGGTGGATTACTTAGTTCAGTGGGTTTGGAAGATTTTTTTTTCCTGACTGCTTCCCTCTTACAATAAAATGAGCAACATTGAATAATCATATACAACCTAATGGAATATTCTTTCTTGTCATGCTCCTAAAATTAGTGAGCCATGGCTTTAAACTTTGGAAACCACAGGCCAACATATACATTTTCTTCTAGTAAGTTGCTCATTATACATGTTTTGTTACAGTGAGACTAAGCTGACTAACACAGAGATAACTCGATTCTTAATAAGGCAAATATTTAAAGGTAAATTTTCAATATAAATGGATGCTTTTGAAGACATAATATTGGCTTATATTACCTGAGTTTGTATTCTAGTAATCTCTGTTCCTGCTTCATTATGAGTCCTTGAGATAAACCAAGCAATGAATCTTCCACATGCATCTACAAACACTGTGTGCTCAGAGTCTTCCATCTGCCTAAGTTACAATTTCATGGTTCGCTATTGCTGAAAGTAATCAAATTTTGAAGTGTGGTAGATGGAATAATTGTTTCCAAAGATAACCCAGGCCTAATCTCTGTATCTTAGAATTTGTGTAGCAATGTAGACTTTCCAATATGATTAAATTAAGAATCTTGTGATGAAAAGACAATCCTAGATTATTGTGATGGGACCTGAATACAAATCTGAGACAGAAGAAGGCAATGTGGATTCTGAAGCAAGAAGCTGCCTTGGTGGCTTTGAAAGTGGAGAAAGGGACAGTGGACAAGGTAATAGCAGAATAATTTTTTACAGGATGATGGTAGAATAAAAAAAACAATGGACAGTTCCCTAGCAACTAGAAGACATCCACTGTGGTTATTGCAAAGTGCAACTAATTTCATGCTTGGACCTCAAGTACTATAAGAGAAAAAAAAAAGCACCAAATTTCTAGCTATTGTTGTAACAGCTAAAGAAACTACTGTTTCAGACAGTACATTCGTATGTAAATTGATTTCTTAGGAGAAATAATTATTTTTATTTCCTTCTTTTATTTTATGTGTATTTTGTTTTATTATAGGGTTTGCCTGTGTGTATGTATGTGTATCCCATGTGCACCTGCCTCCCAGGGAGGCCAAACGAGGTGTTAGATCCCCTGGAACAGAGATCAAAGATAATTGTCAACCTTCATGTGGGTTCTGAAATCTGACCCCAGATCTTCTATAAGAATATCAAGTGCTCTTAACCACTGAGCTGTCTCTGACCTCCAGATGATTGCTTTTTTAAAGCAAGGTTTTATGTAGTCCATTCCAACCTAGAACCCATTGTACTGTTAAGGATGACCTTGAACTTGTCATCCTCCTGCTCAGTTTATGCAGTACTAGTTCTGGGAGTTGAAATGATGGCCTCACACATACCAGGCAGTCAATCTACCAGTTGAGCTACAGCATCAGCATAGGAACAGCAATTCAAATTCAAACAGGAATCGCATTTGTGACATAGGTAATAGAAAGAGGCATTTTGGAAAAAAGACAAGTTTTATGTCATATAAAATCATACATTCAACATGACAGCTAAATCATAAATTCTGTAATTAAGAAAGCACACAAAGAATTTTAGATTCTGAAGGAATGATGTTCAGTACTCTATAGAACAGAATATACATTTTTTTTTTTTACCAACTCAGTGTGTACGTAAGGATGCTTATTTATGGTCAAATGTTTTTCAACAAACAGCCCATGATCTCAGGAGGCATGCTTCTGATCTTCCTTCATTGCCAGTTGAAATATATAATGCCTATTGGTTTCTAAATTCAGGCTTTAACATCAGAAAGTCACCAAAGTGTTATATATATATATATATATATATATATATATATATATATATATATATATATATATCAGAGTTTGTTAAAGGGGATCTAAAGATAATCTTCATCTAGAGCTGGATAATAGTTACTGCTATTAACTTTGCTGTCCAGGAGTCTGTTAATTATTTGTATATTGAGCTCAGATTCTGAAGTCAGGCTGTGTGGATCTGCATCCTTGTATATATACCTGTTAGGCATATGGCTCTGGAGAAGTCATTTCTAGTGTCTGTGTTTCTTTTCCCTTCTTCATAAATTGGTTTTACTCAATGAAACAATACACATAGATGATGTAGCTATTGGATACATTAACACAAGCTCAACAGGTCATGTATAATCCCTGAGACCATGGAATACTTCATATTATCTAAAAAAGAATCGCATTAGATTCCTTTATTTTTTAACCTTATCTGAGTTACACTCCCTCAGTTTGTGGATGTATTTTTTGTTTATCTCAGGACACAGGGAACCTGTATAAACTGATACTGTATTTCTGTCTGCCAGCCTGCCATACCTCTTCTTTTCAAAACACTTGTGTTAAAAATGTACAACAACATCTAGCTCCCACAAACTAAGGGAAAACCCTACTACTTGCCCCATTTATTCAACTCACTGAAACAGAGCTTGATCATAAAGACTCCTGCAAATGTGCATGCTTCCCTAAGGGCAGATCCTAGAAATACCACTCGAGTGCATGCTAATTTCTACATTGAAGGAAACCAGCCTTGTTTTTGACGACAGCTCTCAAGTTAAACATCCAAGAGAGCTCAATTTACAGAATGCTAGCTCTAAATCCAGATCAGATACAGGGGGATATACAGCGTGTGATCAAACTCTCAGAACTAGATGGAAAGAAAAAAGGAAATGGAGTAATGTGTTTCTGTATGAGTGAGTAGACAATGCCATGTAATTTGATTCAAACAAACTTCATTTTTAACACTTCTTAAACTAGTACTTCAATTTCATATATGTTCAAGACAGTGTAAAGGTGTCATCATAACAAAATACCCTGAAGTGGGTATAATTAACTTCATTTTGTGCTCAAAGGATGAAAGACAAAAAACCAAGAACATACAGACAGAGACTCAGGATTTACAACTATTCATAATCCAGACACCCAAAGAGCAAATGGATGTGTCAATATATATTTCATCCCTTTTCTAAAGTTGAAGATATAAGTGGCTTTCAATAACTTGATATTAAAAGTAATAGCACATCATTAATCTTTGTCAAAATTTTGTTGTCTTCAGTAGGATAATAGAAAAAGAACGCAGTAGATCAAAGGGTATGTAATATTGCTAAAGATGTTTTTTTTTAATAGCTAAGATGAAATTGCTTCCCAGAAAGAAGGCACTTGGCTCTGGTCCTAGCAGGAATGAGTGCCAAATCAGAGCTCTTCCACCACACGTTCATTCTTGAATCTTTGTGTTTTCTATATTGGTTGTCCGTAAATATTTATCTTATGAATTATGATTATCTTTTTTAAAATAGGAGAAGGTGTGATGTCAGAAATTGCTTTGTGAGAGCCTTTCATGTATTACAACATTCTTTTCATTCTGATGTAATATTTCCCTTGAGTAAATTTCACCATTTTATTTATCCTGGTTTTGTTGTTTGAGGTTTTGTTCATACATGTAAAGTTTTGCTCAAATTCTTTTCCATTCTATCCCTTCCAGATATTCTCCTTTTCTACCACTTTTCCTTTCCAGCTTTCTATGTTCTTTTTTAAAACCCACTAGTACTTTTAAAATTCACTTAATGCTGTGAGTATGTGCATGAGGGTAAGACCATCTGTGGGAGTTTAGGTAACCTCTCAATGACTGCATCCTTCATGGCCCTAGAAAAATCTGTTAGCTAATGGTTCTTAGGTCCTAATACCCTTCAACCCCTGGACAAATAGGACTCATGATTGAGTCCTGTCATTGGTACTTGTTAAGTGTAGGGACCCCAAAACAGCTTGACCAAACAGCTGCCATGACAGGCATAGAGGCCCAGGCACAGCTTCTGTGACAGGCTTACTGGCAGGCAACACTCAGATCCAAGAAAAGCCATAAGCTGACACCACCCAGGGATCCACCCAGGGGTGAGGAAGAACCTAACATCCCAAACATTCCAAACATTAGATAAGGTGGCCAGATGTCCCTGAGTCTAGCACACACCTATTTTTGATTTACAGATACCCCTAGATAAATGTCAGCCAATTAGATTCCTGAACCCTGGAAATCCCATCACCCCAACCTCTGCTATGATAAAAACCCTATCCTGCCTGGGCTCAGGGCTCTCTGCTCTCACTGCCGCATCAGATGGGCAGATAGACCAAGCTTGGAGTTTGAAGAGAATAAAGGTTCTTTGTATTTACATGCGGGGGAGGGGGGTAATATAAGTCCCCATGTCCAAGCAGCCATAAGTTGCTAATACCTTCCCAGTTAAGGGTGCGACTTTGTAAGGCCCTCTTCTATGTGTACTGGGATTCTTTTTCTAGCTTGATGTTTTATGCATTCCATGCATGCCATCAAATTCTCCCTGACTTCATGTGTACAACGACCCTGTTATGCCAGGAAAACACACTTTGTCGCGGCCGTCCATTACCACTGGCTCTTACAATATTTCTCTCTCCTCTTCTATAATGACCCCTGACCCTTGGAAGAAGGGAAGGTGGTATTGATCCTCCATTTAGACTGGCCACTCCACACTCAATCTGACCAGTAGGGTGTCTCTGAATTAATCATCAACTTAAAAAAGAAGTGTCTCTGATGAAGGTTGATAAATGTACTGACCTATGGATATAAGGATAGATGTTTAGGTGGCAATTTAATACTATGGTCATTCAGCAGAGTGATAATATTAGGTTCCTCCCTCAGGCCTATGACCTATTCAGTCATGGGTTCTTGACCCAGTTAATGGCACCAAACATGAGTTCCATCTTGTGAAGTGGAAATTACATTCAATCAGAAAATTTTTGGTTACTACCATAACACTCAGGTCACTCTAGCAACAGTTGGCATATCTTGCCATACCAGTTACTATTGTAGCTTGCAGAGGTCACAGCTAAATAAGATTGTTGAAAATTTTTTCTGCCCTGGTAGTGTACGTAGTATCTTCCAGCACTATGAAATCTATCCAGTAGCGCTGAAACTTCCAGGTCAATACTAACTTGATTCCCCTAAGTCCTGTGACTTAAGTATAAGCTATATTCAGCAATACTAAGGTCTTACTATGAAGAACTGGGGGATAATAGGTCAATGAAAATAGCATTTGAGGACATCTATGGAAGGGCACTGAGTGAATAACTTGTAAAAAGTAAACCATACCTGGAACTGGGCTTTATATGTAAAAGCTAATGATGTCACGGGAATATACTACCCCTCTTTGGGGGTATCCCCAATTGAACTCATTTTATGCTTTTACCTATTTTTACATATATGATTTAGGAAACTTCTATAATAGCATGTTTTCACACAGCATTTTTAAAGATCTTTAGTGTTAGTAATCTCTCCCCACACATGTCTTCTATAGTACCCCCACACTTAACCTTCCTGTTCTGATATTTCCCTTCTCACCTTCATACCACTGCTATTCTATCTCTAGCTTGTGATGGCCCCTTATTAGTTTCTTGTCTTCTATGGGTACTCTGAGTACAAGTGCACATATCTAAAGAGTCAAAACACATATGAGAGAAATTTCAAATTTCAGATCCACATATGAGAGAAAACATGCCACATTTGGTTTTCCGGGTCTATGTTAGCTCACTCAGAATGATTATTTCCAATTCATCCATTTATCTTCACATTTTATAATTTCATTTTTTTTACAGATGAATGAAATTCCTTTCTCTATATTTACTACATTATCATTATCTGTTCATCAGTTAATGGGCATCTAGGCTTTCAAATTCTTGTCTATTGTGAATAGAGCAGCATTGAAAGTGGGTAAGTGTTTCTGTAGTAGGATATAAAAGCCTTTGTTTATGCCCAGGAGTGGATAGCTGGATCATATGGGAAGTCTATTTTCAGTTTTGTGTGGAACATCCGCACTGATTTCCACAGTGGCTACAGCAGTTTATACTCCCACCAGCAATGACTAACTGCTCCCCTTCCCCCACATCCATGCCAACATCTGTGGTGATTTGTGTCTTTGGTCTTTGTCATTATGGCTTGGGGGGGGGAGAGGAAACCTCAAAGGAGTTTTAATGTTCATTTTCCTTTATGACATGAGATGCTGAACATTTTTGAAATGTTCTCCTTTAAATTTAAACTTGAATTTCTTAGCCATTTATATTTCCTTTTTTTTGAGAACTCCGTTTAGATTCATGTCCCAGTTTTATCTGGGTTGTTTGTTTTCTTGATGTTTAGGGTTTTTTTTTTTCAGTTCTATGTATAGTCTAGAAACTAACCCTCTGTCGGAGGTATAGTTCGTAAAGCCTTTTTCACCTGCTCTGGGCTGCCTCTTCACTCAAGCAGTGGTGACCTTTACTGGGCAGAACCACTTTAGTCATGAGGTCCAGTTCCTTAGCTGTTAATTTGATGTCCACGCTGTCTAGGCTGTTTCCATTTCTTGTTCTATTGTGAATAGAACAGCAATTATATGGATGGGCAAATATCTCTGTAATGAGATAGAGTATTGTTTAGGTATACACCCACAAATGATAGTGCTTTATCATATACTATCTTCCAGCTTTCAGAGGACTCTTCCCATAACTTTTCATAGTGCCTTCAACAACAATGCTTTCCAGCAGCTATAACTTAGTGGTCTTCTCTCACCTCCATGCCAGCATTTCTTGTCATTTTTAAAACATTGATCTTAGCCATTCTGACCAGGATATGATGAAATCTTAAAGTAGTTTTAATTTGTATCTCCCAAACAGTTAAGGATATTAAACATTTAAAAAATATTTTTCAGCTTTTTGTATTTCTTGAGAACTCTCTGTTTAGTTACATATTTTAATTATTTTTTTTTTAAAAAAAGACTAGACTTTCTTTTCTTGGTGTGCAGCTTTTTTTTTTCTTTGTATATTCTAGAGTCTATTCCTCTGCTGGGCATGTAGCTGGTAAATCTTTTCCCAATTCTTCTCTGCTGGAAGATGTACGTCCTCCAGAGTGCATTTTGAGAGTTTATAGCTTCTCCCACGTCTACTTTGCTCTGTGTGGGGTTTGTGGTTGAAGATGTGATCTCTTAACCTTCTGCTTCAGCTCACCTGCTGCCACCATGCCTCTCCCTGGAATTCCGGATATCCCCTGTGGAATCATAAGCCAGCACAGAATCTTCTGTACAAGGAAGTCCCATTCTGTAGGCCCGTTCTTCACTCAAGTGATGCTGTCCTTTGCTGCACAGATGCCTTTCAGTTTTAGAAGGTTCCATTCATTAGTTGTTAACACTTGTGCTATTGGAGTTCTGTGCGTAAAGTGTTTTCCTGTGCCTATTATTTGAAGAGTTTTCCCTAATTTCCTCCCTAACACTGTTAAGGTATCAGATCTTTGAAGTCCTGGACCCACTTAGGGTTGAGTTTTGTGAAGGGTGGCATGAGAATCTAGTTTCATCCTCCTTCATACAGCATCCAGTTTTCCCAGCACCATTTGTGGAAGATGCTGTCTTTTCTCCAATGCACATCACTGGCATCTTTGTAAAAAAAAAAAAAAATCAGTAGGAGTTTTCTGTTGAAAGCATCTACACAATGAATGTAATCCTCATCAAAATTCCAACACAGTTGTTCAAAGAATTTGAACAAAAACCATAGAATTCATATGGAAACACAAAAGACCACTGGATAGCTAAACAAACCTGTAAGTGAAAATAACAGTGTTGGCATCACCATCCCTGATTTCAAGTTATACTAAAGAGCTATAGTAATCAAAAGAGCATGGTACTGACAACCATAAAGACACATTGTCAGTGGGATAGAACTGAGGTTTATTATTTGTAACTGTAGTTATGCTCAATAATAATATCATTAAATATACTTTTCCATTATGGGCTCTTTGAGTTTATCTCTATTTCCTGGATATCTCTACCTCTTTCCCTTCTTCTCTCAGCCCCTTCCATATACCTGCTTCTATTCTCATATTCTTTTACAGTTAGATATAAAGTAAATATATCATTTTATTCAACTGGACTAAAATTTGTAGCTGTTCCATGTATTGATTTTTTTGCTCTACCTCTTAATAGAACGTTTAAGCCTGTGGTATAGATACTTTGCTTTGCTTTTCTTTATTGGAGTTTTATAATTCCTTGATTTTTGTCCTTCTTTGATATATGTCATCTAATAGTAGACTGGTGGTTGTACAAAGTTAAATTACTACATGAAATAGAATTGAGAAGCCTAGATGTTACCCAACCTTCCTAGATCTAACTGTCTTACAGTTATAACATGCTGGTCCATCTCCATTTTATTTTTTCTCTCTGTTTAACATGGTACAGTTTTACTATATTGGTGGCGATAACACATTAACTGCTGTCAACCACATCCTGTTTAGAGGTTCCACACTGCAAGACCAAGTGTTCTGCTGAGTTAAGACAATGTCCTAATTATACTTACATCATTTCATTAATGCAAAGTCACTTCCACTCTGCATAATTTCAGTTTTTATTATTTTTTTAGTTCTTGAAAACAGAACTCTCTTTATACCAATATTTAACTGTTCAGGACTGATAATACGCTTATTTTTTTTTTTTTGGAATCTCCTAAAGCACATTGCAAGCCTCCAAAACATCTCCTCACCCCAATATTTATCCTGCGAACAATTTGACGTGCAAAGCCTTTGCCAAATTCCTGCTGTCTTGCAGGCTTTAGGAAGTGTGTTTCTGTAAGATTAGGAAATAATTTGGTTATCATTTTGCTTATTCTTCCAACCCTTAAGGATGGAATTCTTCCCTACTGGGGACTGAGAATATTTGTAGTTCTTTTGCCAGCCTCAGAACAATCTCCTCAAGTTATAGTGAAGTTCATATTTGGACGTCAGCTTCCTGGCAATGTGCTCATAGTGGGTACTCAAAGTACAGAGGTTCAAATAAAACTGAAGAAAGTTGACTCACAGATACATGGCACAGATCCTGTCTGCTGGAGATTATTCTACTGCTGTGCATGAGCCCCACCCACAAGATTTAGCGTGAATGTGCTCATGACCTCTCTACCTAGGATTTTCTTATGTGGCTTCTTTGTTCTACTCATCAAAAATATGGAGCAGATTTGAATATTTGTGGAACATGGCACACTGTCACTAGGCAGACAAAATTGTTCCCGGGACGTGGCAAATCAACCTTCCTGCTTCCCACAGTTCTGCAGATCTGAACCCTGGGTGATTTCATAGTTTGAGGAGACATCAGTGGAGGAAAAGGAGTCTATAACTGGAAAATGTGAACACTACCAGTGTAAGAAAAAAAAAAAAGCTGTCATCCTGTGTAGTGGGAGCCATTCCAGCTTGGATCTATAAATTCCAACCCCCATTGAGGCTTCAGTAACTGTCACGCCTACAAGGCGGGGTCAAGAGAGGACCCTGAAGACCCAAGATCCTGATGCCCAGCTCTCTTGGTTCCTAGACCCTGGACGTAGACTGAGCAGAGTTCTCCAGAGAACTCCGCCAGACCGCGCCACGCCTTTCCTAAACCCTGCAACCTACCTATCCCTTCATTTGTAAGTTATGCCACTAAATAAACCTCCCTTTTAACTATGTGTGGTGACCTTAATAATTTCACCAATAATCCTGCTTAAGAATTCTACCAACTATAGGACAACAAGGTGGTTCATCAGTAAAGGCACTTGTCTCTTAGCCCAAAGCCCTGAGTTTGATCCCCAAGTCCCAGATGATAGAAGAATAAACACCTGCAAGGTATTCTCTGATCTCTACAAGCAAGCCATAGCACATGTGAGAAAGCATGCATGCTTGGCACACACTCTCACTCACACATAGATCAATGCAATAAAAACATACCTTTAGAAATAGAATCCTGAGCCAGTTGTGGTGGTACACACCTTTAATTCGAGCACTCAATAGGAAGAGACAGGCAGATTTCTGTGAGTTCGAGGCCAGCCTGGTCTACAGAGTGAGTTCCGGGACAGCCAGGACTCTGTTACATAGAGAAACCTTGTCTGGAAAGACTGAGAGAGAGAGAGAGAGAGAGAGAGAGAGAGAGAGAGAGAGAGAGAGAGAGAGAGAGAGAGAGAGAGAGAG
>CABHPQ010147967.1:0-22523 GCA_902168405.1 Peromyscus aztecus
TCTGTATGTTTATTTTATAAGTGGGCTAAGGGACTGCCGGGACTTGGTGAGACCCAGAGAGAAAACTCTCCAGCTACATGGCACAGTGTTCCATCATCCTAAAGCAACATTGTGGTTGACTTTGAAAGCAGAATTCCAAGCCCAGGCATGTAAAATACACCATGTAAGCTTTTATGAGGGGAGTGAGTTAATAACATTAAAGTTATATAATATAGATTAGTATCCTGTTATCTTTGAAGTATAAAAATAAAGTGAATTTTGAAAGTCATAGTATAAAGAATAGTGAAAATGAAAGTTATTTTTAAAAGAAATTATGGGAAACCAACACAATGGTGTTTATCCCTTCTCCTACTCCCTCCTCTACCCTGTACTCTGTGTACCAACCTTCGTTTAAACCTCACTGTTTCATCATTCTTTAACCTTTTACATCAGGGTGTTCTATCTCCCCTCCTTGAAATCCCTTCCCCGTGGCTTGGTGCTAATTTCCTAAGATCTATGGGCATTCTAAATGAAACACATTTCATAAATTTCAATACTAACATATATAGATGAGTGAAAACATGGGACATTTGTATTTTCTGAGTCAGAGTTACTTTGCTCTGAATGATTATTTCTACCTCCATCAATTTACCTGCAACTTTCATAATTTCATTTTTGCAGTAGCTGAATAATATTCAAGTATGTAAATATACCATGTTTTCAATGTCCATTCATTAGTTGATAGACATCAAGGCTATTCCCATTTCCTGGCTGTTGTGAGTACACCAGCAAAGAACAGAGACAAGCAGTTATCTATTGTGTGGTATTTTGATCACATTGTGACAATAAAGTTTGCTTTGAATCAGAGGATAGAGCTAACCACTAGCTGACCAAAACTAACCATAGAGGTTTGTAGGACTGAGGGCAGATAGAGAGACAGGAAGTAGTAAGGTGGGGCATTAGAGAGGATCTCAGTGCTTTTGGATGGAGGAACAGAAGAGGTAGGTCACTGGTTGCTTCTCTGATCATTCAAGTTCTTATCCCAATATCTGACTCCCGAGTTTTTATTGACAAAGAATAATTAGACAAATTCATCAGATATCACTAGAGTAGGAAAGTAGGATATGCAGTCTTTTGAGTAATATGCAGGAGTGATATAGCTAGATCATATGGTAGATCTATTTTCAGCATTTTGGGGGATATCCACACTGATTTTTGTAGTAACTGCATCAATTGCCATTGCCAACCTCAGTAAATAAATGTTCCTCTATCCCCACAATCAGAACAGCATTTATTATCATTTTTTTCAATTTTTTATCCCTAGCAAGTCTGACTAGAGTTGCTAAAAACTTTTGAGAAAAATATAGGAAAATCTACTACTTTAGAAGATTCCTAAATGTATGCAAGTTCTTTATATATATATATATATATATATATATATATATATATATATATATCCCTATAATAAGGCAAAGATGCCTCTACTAGGTGCCAGTGACTAACAAATAAGGCCAGGTGTCAGGAATGGGTGACTTCTTTGTGCGTCATTGCTTAGTAAAGTCTCATAGCTCCACAAACATTCCAGGCTATTGCCATTACTCTGTTATCCTACAGAGCTTGACAGTAAGACCCTATTGCTGAAGATATTTGAGTCATAGAACAAGGGTAAATTAAACTGGTAGGGACGTGAAAACTTCATCACTACTGGCTGGCTTTTATAGTTCTAGAAAGTACTATGCACGGTAACAGAGAATAAAAGTAATCATCATTGTATCTCAGAGTACATTAATGACTGACTGTTGATGCATTTATTGCTTGTATATATTATATATAGTTATTGCAGTTTTGTATATAGTTTTTCTTATATTAGTTATAACTATTTTTTATTAGATGAAAAAAGGGGAAATGTGGTGATATTTTATTTGTGCTTTAATAAATAAAGCTTGCCTGGAGATCAGAGGGAATAGCAAGCCATTACAAGTAAACAAAGAAGTCAGGCAACAGTAAGACATGCCCTTAATCCTATCACTTGGCAGGCAGGATCTCTGTGTGTTCAGGGCCACACTGGAAACAGAGCCAGGTGTGGTGGCACACACCTTAAGTTCCAAAACTAGTTAACCATGGAGGTCTGGAGGTCTGTACAGAAAGACAGGAAATGACAGAGCTGGGTAGGAAGAGGAAGTGATGTAGCTGAATGGAGAGAGGAAATCAGATGTCAGAACAGCAATGCATATAGGCGTGGGTAAACAGGAAGTTGCAGCATTTGGAAGCTGCAGAGTTGGTGAGGTAAGGTTGACTGGTGGCTTTCCTTACTTCCTTGATCTCTCTAAGGCTTTCACCCCTATATCTGGCTCTGTGTTTTTTATTTAATAACACCATTTAGAAATTTATCTACAACTGACCTAGCAGGACATGCTCAGTGGTGAAATAGTGGCATGAATATCAGGGGAGTAACCAATTGCTTCCCAGTTAGATTTAAGCCTGCTCTACAAGATTAAACCCATACCAGACCATTTTTGGCCCAAAAAGCTATGGCTAGGCAGGATATAGGCCCTAGAAGAGGACCCATTTCTATTTTTCAGCCAAATGGACATAGTATTAAACTGACTCCTAATGAGTTTTAGTTATAACCATAGATGAATACATTTCTGAATCCCCATCTGAGAACTTTCTGTTTACAAATAGGTGGTTATTGATACAGAGACTCACAACATGCCAAAGGTAAAGAGAGTAAGAGACCACAGGGTGTTCAGCACTTAGTGGAATATATCTATACAACACTGCCCTCCCAAGACTCAGAGATCATTTTGAAAGACAAGGTAGAAAGAATACAAGATCCAGAGATGGTAGATGATTACAAAGAAGAAGTGCCTTGTGGATGTAGCAGGGCACATGCACATATGCCCCCACCGTGGCTGTGACAGCTTACAAAACTCCTGGGCAAGCCCAAGCAAACCAAATCCCAGCATGGAGAGCGAAGTTTGACAAACATTCCCATCCCTGGCCATAGAGCTATTGATATTTGTTAGCTGCTGGGAGAAGGAGAATATGATCAAAGCCCATTGCATGAAACTCAAACTCTCAAAGAACTAATAAAATTAAATAACAAATAAATGAAACCTAAACAAAGACAGAAGAAAACAATTGAAAGAAACTGAAAATCCTGAATGATGATTCATTTTATAAGTAGCTAGAAAATCCACATGACAAATGTATAGTTTTAAGTAAATATGGTTTTAAGGAAAAGTAGAGAGTATTTTTCATCTGCTTCTACTCATTCGAAAAACTGCCAATATAAATACTCACTCACATCGCTTTCCACAGGAGGGTTTGATGACTGTGAAGTGTGTTTTTGTCTCTTTATAATGGTAGCTACAGGGAAGCCACAGGCTTCTGTAAAAATTTAAGACCAATTTGAAAGTAATGAAATAAATTTTTTGAACATTTTGTTGACTAAGCCTTTGTTTCCCTTGACATATATTATAAAGCATAGATGTTACAGTAATTATAGCTGCCTATTAAAATAATAAAATATCATTTGAATACACAATAAGTAAACAAAATAAGATAGTACAATAGGCAGTCCTTCACAGCCACTGACTTTTTCTCTTCATTTTTTTGGCATAAATAAAATAAACCAGTAATTTCTTCAGGAGTAAAAACATAAATATAATCTTAGTTGTATGCTAATTATTCTAGGTTCCATTTCACTCTGTATCTCGAGCTTTGTTCCTCAGCTCCTTTAAATTCACTTTCTGTGTGTTGCTATGACTTGTTTGTGATATGTGTGGTATAATGGAAGAACGTGTTATATGTTATCTGCCCAGTCCCTCCTTCTTGTTATACCCTATGGATCTGTCTGTATATCCACCTACTTTTACAACAGAAATTATGTCCTGATATAGGAACGACACACAGTACCAACCATGGGACAGCAGAGCCCTCCCACACACACAGTCTTTCCCGGGTTTCCAATTACTCTTGAAATTGCTATCTTCTTAAGAAACTCTGGTTTTTCTTAATTGAAAACAAAGTGTGCCTCATAGAAATGTGCTTAGAAATTCAACACAAGTATTGTAAGTGCATATTATTCACCAGACAGCAGAGCAGAAATGCACAGCACACACACACACAAAAACTTTTGAATAACCTCTTAATGAAACCATTACAAAGTCATGAATAAAATGAAATAGGGTTTATGATGGAAACAGGGGTGTGGATGAGTAAAAACAAAACACTAACAGCTCTAAACATTCAAATATATAATGCTTCTTTCTGTCTCAGTTTTGCCTTTTTTTCTGAATTTAGATTCTTGATATCACACAGTACTTAGACATTTGGGAACTCCATGTTTTACTTGCAGAAATGGATTTGGGATTTATATATGGGGGCCTGTGTAGACAGCTCAGTGGCAGAGCAAGCACAAAGCCCTTGATTCATTTCTCAGTATTGAAAAGAAAATAGAAATGTTTATTATAGTCATGAAATCAATAGCTCTTTTCTATAGTTGAATAATATGCTATTGATATTCCAGTTTGTTCTTCAGTTTAGCAGTTAAATACAGCATTTGTTTGTTTGTTTGTTTATTGGAAACAAAGGTGTACTGTATGGGTCAAGCTGGATTTGAACTTTCCACACTGCCCTCTATAAATACAAGGTAAAATTCTGACATTTTCTCTTCCCTCAGACTCTTGAGTGCAAGAGTTACAGGCATGTGTTACTGCACCTAACAACATTTTGGTTATTTCCAAATTTTTATGAATAAATACTAAGTTGCTATAAATATACACACATTTCTAGTAAAATGAGTATTCTTTTCTCTAGGGTAATTACATAGAAATGGAATTATGTAATGAGGGCATATAAATTATTTCTAATTATAATAGTTCCATTTGTTATCTTAGACAGTTTAGAGTACTTTAAAAGTAATGTCCAGGTGGTGGAAACTGTTGTCCGAATCCTAATTGGTCTTCTTAATAAAAAACCTGGAGCCAGATATCAGGGACAATACTGAAAGATCAGAGGAAAGAAGTCAGTCACTAGTTCTTACCTCTACGAAATCCTCAGCTGAAAGGGGAAGATTCTGTGTCCACAAATCATGAGACTGAATGCCCTGAGTCCTGTCTCCACCTGCCTTATATTCCTTTCTCTGCCCAGTCATATCACTTCCCATCTCAGCCTTCCTAGTGATGGGAATAAAGGCGTGTGACTCCCAAGTACTGGGATTAAAGGCATGAGCCATCACTGCCCGACTCTATTTCTCTTTTAGTCTGGATTAATCCAGGGTGGCCTTGAACTCACAGAGATCTGTCTGCCTTTGCCTCCGAGTGCTAGGATTAAAGGTGTGTGCCATCACTGCCCAACCTCTGTGGCTAATGGCTGTGACTTGTTTCCTCTGTAGCTGGCTCTGCCCTCTGATCTTCAGAAAAGCTTTATTTGTTAGAGCATATACAAAATATCACTACAAGAAACTGTGTTCCAAATTTTGACCATGTTTTAGTGGAGAGCAGCAGTTCTCAACCTGTGGAACATGACCTGTTTGGGGGGTCAAAGAACACTCACAGGGGTCACCAAAGGCTGTTGAAAAACAGATATTTACATTATGATTCATAATAGTAGCAAAATTACAGTTATGAAGTCCCAATGAAATTAATGTTATGGTTGGGGATCACCAAAAGATAAGGAACTGTATTAAAGGTGTTAGGAAGGTTGAGACCCACTGATGTAGAGGTTATAATACCCTCATGATGATGTGTTGTTCTAATCGCTGCTTCTCAGCTGCTCATGTTTCACTTACAGTGCATTCACTGGACTGTTGTTATAGCTCCAGCATCTGTATTTACCTATATAAGAAAAGGAAGTACCCTTTTCTAGAGTGCTGTCCCAGTTTGAATTTCAATAACAATGAATGAAAGCCTTCACGGCTATAAATGCTTACTAATATTCCATAGTGCCAGATTTTCATTTCAGTATTTGTATAACAGTATTTCAGGGTACTTGTTAGCCAGATATAAATACAAGGTAAAATTCTGACATTTTATGCACTTTTAAATTGAGAAATTCATATTATATTGTGTTATGAGTTCTTTATCAATTCTTTTAACAGAGATGTGATCTATAAATCTTCAGCTTACTTTTTTAATCCCTCTATGAATCTTTAGAAACATATTTTAAAATATTATATTTCATATTTAAGGCTAATTCCTTTATAATATCAAAGTATCAGAGTATATACACCAAATCAAAATTTAAAAAACCCCCAATTTCACCATGTATCATTGCTTGAAAAGGTATAACTTCTTAGGCTGACTCTCTCATAAACTATGTAAAACTAGTAATCCTTGTTTTAAGTCAGAGATTTAAGTTTTAACTTTTTTAAACTCAAAGAAACACTAAGATTATTTGCTCCTTCTAGGTGTTTTGAAGTCAGCCTGCACAGCTCACTGGGAAGCTGAATTATAGCCTTGGAGTAACAGTCTTATGAGGCAGAGCTGTGTTGGACTGTAGCTATTAGCCACATGCTACTGTTAATTAGTAAAATGTGATTAGCGGGACTGAAATTTAAGTGAAATGTGATTGGTAGGACTGAACAAGTTAATTTCAAAAATTATACTTTATTTTCACAGTCAAAGCATTTTCAATATATGTTTATTGTGTTTATTTATTGTGTTTATTAATCTACTTATTTATTATAATTTTTTACTTCCCCAGATTGATCAAGAATATACAAAGGAAGGAAGGAAGGAAGGAAGAAAAAAGAAAGAAAGAAAGAAAGAAAGAAAGAAAGAAAGAAAGAAAGAAAGAAAGAAAGAAAGAAAGAAAGAAAGAAAGGAGAAAGAAAAAAAGGTATCTTTAAAAAAGGCAAGTTAGATGGCTCAGGAGCAAAAGCACTTACTTCTCAAGCCTTATACTTGATTCTGATCCCAGGACCACTCACCCAAACAAACAAACAAACAAATGAACAAACAAAATAACCCTGGTGAGATAGCACAGATTTTTAATCCTAGTACTCTCATACAAGATTGGAAGATGCAGGCCAGCTATCCTGGAATTAGGAGCACACAGTAGCAACAACCCTGCCTCAACAAAGAGGAATGGACAAACAAACTCCTGAAGTTTGCTCTTTGGCCTCTATATGCTAAACAAGGGTGCAAGGGCATATATGTGTACATGCATGCATGCATTAACACGCACACACACACTCAAGTACATACATACTAAATTATGAAAAGTAATATCTTAATTGAGATGTGCTATAAGTATACACTAGATTTCAGAGAGTTAGTGTGAAGAATTTTTAAACTCTCTGAAAATCTTTAACATGAACCTAATGCTACTGTTAAAAAAAAACCTCTATTTTGATTATAGTGGATGAAATAAAACATAATGTTAAAATATAGTTCACTTGCCTCATTTTATAATTTTAATGTAGTCACAAGAAAAATTCAAATTCTATTACCATTGCCAACACTTGAAATCTACTCATGTATCCAGACTTGCTTCCATGCAGAAGGAACAAGTCTCAGTATCTTCTACTCTATGAGTGAATAGAGTTATTAACCTCACACAGGAGCTGCCCAGAAAAGGCCTGGGAAAATAAGCTAGCAAGCTCAGAATGTGGATTCCAGGAAGCTTTGTGGAAGATAGCCTTTCCTGGTACCTTGAGGATGGTGTAAATTTGGATTAGAACAATGGAAGTGCTGTACTCCCAGGCTTACATTTTTCTGGGAGAAATGATTGGGATGCTTGTTCTCCCGACTCCTGTGAGTAAGTTTAACGTCCTCTTAGACTTTGTTGGCTTTTGTTTCTTTACTTTGAAAATGTTTTCTATTTCTAATCAGCACATAAAATAAAACACATTTAATTGATATTATTTTATTTTTATATTAGTATAATTTTTGTTGTGTTCAAAGTAGTTTAAGCATGTGTATTTCATCAAACATTTATCATTTCTTTATGAAAAAACATTCAGAATTCTATCTTTTAGGTTTTCTTTAAATATTAATATCATTTTATCATTGCATAAGCTTAATACTTCTTCAAAAAAATAAACCAGCACATTACATCAGACTTAACTTATTTTTCAGTCCTGAGAAATGAACAGTAAAAACTACTTATTTCTATATTGACTACTTTTCCTCTTCTTTTAATTGAACTTACTAAGCCATAAATGACTTTTTGATATAACCATCACTTAGTCAATATTATTAAACACATTTTCAATTGAGAGCTACTAGAGAACAAAATAGAAAAAAAAAGAAAGAAAAAGAAACTGACTTGACCTTAAAACTCTACTGCAAATTACATGTACCAGAGACATTTCAGGAACCTTTTAGAACATAACAAAACATCTTCTAAAAGTAATGTTTATGCCTTTCTTTCTAGGAACAGAGATACTTAAAGAGTTTAAAAATTTAAAGATATCATATATCATTGAATGCCAGTATATTACTTTCCCATTGCTTCATTCTATAACTTTGAAATAGTATTAAGTCTAAATTTGCAAAACATCTTAGATCAGATAATCTAAATTCATTATATTTTGAATGAGTTTTAGCTTATGATTTTCCAGAAAAAATATGCAATATCTCCAATTTCAAACCAAATCCATTTTCCACACTACCAAGCTGACCAGAAAAGGTGAACACATACTCACACTGTAGAGATCAGCATGGGAAGCAGAGATGGATGTTGAACTACTCCACTGTGTTATCAGATGCTTGAGTTGTCACATTCTAAATCTGTTGAAAGGTAAATAATCAAGGAGATTAGTTAAATGGCCTGAGTGTGCTACATGGACATAACCAAAAAATGGTAAGGGATCAGTTACCTCACCTTATAAACATATACCTTTTCATACATTAATATTCTTTCACCTACTCATGTTTTCTTTTTAGTTCTTAGGCAAATGCTATCAAAACACATACAAAATACCAGGAGTGATTGGTATTTATATAATTTTTAAAGAATGAATCTCTAAGTATAAGGGATTGAGTAAATCTTGATAATCAAATGCATACATTTCACAAAATATACTTTCATTGTGTCCATTAATAATAGTATAAATTTTGTCCACAGGAAAAAATAAAATAAAATAAAGTTACTAAATTGTCTAAATGTTTTCACTGTATGGATGGTTAGTAAAATAAAGGTCAAATTTCTGGATGACTTACATAAGCGTCCTTCATTTTCAAGCTAATATTTGTCAGTCAACCTACATGGTTCATATAAATAAAGGGAACTGTTTTCACATTTTTCTTGAATTAGTCATTTATTGAAAGAGGGGAAGTTGACTCCTTTGAATTCAATCACACTAGACAGCAACAAATATCTTCTTAAAATTTAAAGAAGTTTTTCAGTGTAGCTACAAGGAGCTTCAAATGTAATTCTGCGTCAACATTCCTCTCTTGCTGCAGCTTTGGGATTACTGGTGTGTGCCACCAATTCATCAGAACAAACTTCTTCATCTTACAGAATACAAGTTAATCAGGAAACAATTCAGATTTACCTTAAGATAATACCTCCTTAAATTGCACTGCGTAGATTTATGTCATATCTAAAATATGTTTTCTTATAGAATCAATAAGTTGTTTATCCTTAGAGGCCAATAATGCTATTTTTAGATGCCTTGCACACTTATACACACACACATATACACACATAAATACATACACTACATGCATACACATATTACACACACATTCATATACACATATAGATATGCACACATGCATACACATACATATACACATTTTACATACACACACACATATAACATGCTCCAATGCCATGTTTAACAAAATCTTAAACTTGGCACCCCGGAAGTTAGTGTACTTAAAGAAAATATTTCTTTTGATCTTAATGAGAACTTATACAAGGTCTTTGGTTATGTATACTGAAGATTAAGTTAGCTTAAATTTCTGTCAAATTTAGTGCCCACTCTCCAAAGGTTTACCCTTTAATTTTGGTTCAAATCCATTTTATGAAAATACAAATATGAAGAAATGTTCTGTCTGATTATAAAAATGAAATCTCACCTAAATGTTCTTTTTTTTTCAAATATACCAGAGAATGGAGATGTGGTGCTTCATAGTTTGCAACATTTATTCAGGGTGTTGTGGGAGTCACATTCTAAGAGGCTGTTGTAGGGAAGTTTTGTTTTCTACAATTTTCACAGTCATGATAATTCAATCCTCTCATGTGTATTAGGAATTGGGAAGTCCTGAAGCTCACGGACAAATGCAGACCTGACATCACAAAGCCTTGTTTGTTAACTGTAGACTTCAATTGCACATGGCTCCCTGGGAATCATTTTAAAGGTTATTCTGCTTAGGTATCTACTTTCAGTATTGTTAATGCCTCGAATTACAAAAGAATAATGAAAGTGCTGTAGTGGGCAGAATTTCTTCTTCAGAAGTGTGTCACCTTGTGTTTTAGGGCTGCTGAAAGGGTAAAAACACACATCAATATTTTATTTTCATAAAGCATGCAATGTGATGCTTGTAACTCTTGACATAAGGGTTACTAATAAAGAGAAGGGCTCAGTCTGGGATTGCTAGTCTCATGGAGCAAGTGCTGTTTGAACTTAAAGGATCTGATCTCACATTTTAGAACCTCTAAGTTGCACTATCAAAGACCGCAGGTCAGAAACAAATAATGCATATTCAAACACAAGAAAGAAAAGTCACTGTATCTGTACTTTATGCAGTGATGGGAAGTGGGGCTAGATGGACAGGTTACATCACATCATGGAGCCTCAAAGTTCATTCTAAGGAGCTCAGATTTTTCTCAAAGCACTGTGGGATAGAGGAAGGTGGACTAGGGGACTAACATGATTTAATTAAAATGGAAACCATGGCCAGACAAAAGCCCATTGTAATTGTTGAATGGAGGCAGTTAAATTATTTATATTTCAATCAGAGAAGATGTTTGGATTTGTGAGATAATGTAAATTTGATTAATTTTATCATTTCCTCTAACCTTTAATTTTTTTCACTTTATGTGTATGGATATTTTGCCTGTAAGCATATCTGTGCACTTATTGTGTGTCTGTTGCCTATTGAGGCTAAAAGTGTTTAGATTCCAGGTTCAGATTCCCTGGAACTGGAGTTGCAGGGGTTTCTGAGCAGCCATATGGAAGCTGATAATTAAATATGAGTCATTGGAAGATCAGCCAGTACTATTAACCACTGAGCCATCTTTCCAGAATCAATTTTACTATTTCCTCAATGTAAATAAATTTTTTAGATTTATTTAGTGTGTGTGAATGTGTATGTGTGTATGTGTGTGTATGCACGCATTCATATGTGTAGATGTGAGTGTGCATGTACCACAGCATGTATGTGGACATCAAAGAACAATTCATGTGACTTGGTGCTTTGCTTCCACTATGTGGTTTCTGGGCCTCAAAGTCAGGTCATTGGGTTTGTGGCAAAGCCCTTTTATCCTCCAGGACCCCTCATGGGTCAAAATATTGATACATTAAAATACATTACTTCTTTTCTATATATAAATGTTTGAATAATAGAGAGTTAATATTTACACAGGACACTAAAGCACATTTGAGTAAAATTTACCAAAGGACAAAAATACCTATTAGTTTTACATTTTTTCAATTAATGTTCACTTAGTTGATCAAAGAGACAGAAAACCATTAATCATAGCACTACATTATATATAAATCAAAAGAATAGGAAAGGAAATATTACATTAAAAAAAAACTTTAGAGGACATTAAGTGATGTTTATGGTACCATCTTTGGTATATTCAAGACTCCATTCTGTTAATAGAATCATACCCCATGATTTAAATCACTAGAAGTGATTAAAGGACAATGACTTTTGAACAAATAGTGACAATTACTTTATGCCGTCTATAGTAATAAATGAGATTTGCTTCCAGAAGAGGTCACGGAGTCAATTCCTGTGGCCGTACTTCAAATAGAATTTTATGGCTTCACAATTACTCAACTGGGTCTTTAAGTCCACATTAATTCAACATCCATTCTTCTAAATGCCTTCTATATAACCGAGGGTGGCTGGGTACTATGAATATCAGGGTTGCTAACACATTCTCCTTGCCCTTGAAAGGTTCATATCTAGGGAAAGAGGGAGAGGAAGAATAATGAAGAACTTTGTACAAAATGTTTGTCTGGGGACACAAATGGAGCAGTGCTCCATTTTCCCTGGCAGAGACTTAATAGAAAATACACTGTGCCTGGTGAATGTTCAATGGTGACCCACAGTGCAGCATGCTCAGAGACAAGAAGGAAGAATAATAGAGTATGGGGCTAAAATATTATTTGACGTTAGAGGAGCAGAGACATAGAAAGTGCAACAGAAGACACTCAAGAGGCAGGAAAGTGAACATGGGCCCAGCTACCAGAGAGCTTGAACCTATTAACACTAACACCAGCAAGTAATTAAACAATATTTATAATATATAGGCAGTTTTAAGGTGTGTGTGTGTGAGAGAGAGAGGGGGGGGAGGAAATAGAGTCTATGGTCTATATTCTTTCCCAGTCCTGTAAACAATTCTATGCATCAATGTTATTCCCATATAAAGAACATTACATGTTCAGACACTAAGTAGCTTTGAAAGGTGTCTTAGTTAGCCTTTCTATTGCTATGAGGAGACACGATGGCAACAGCCACTCTTATAAAGGAAAAGATTTAATTGGGACTGGCTTACAGGGTTAGAGGTTTAGTCCATTATTGTCATGGCAGGAAGCCTGTTGGTGCGCAGGCAGACATGATGCTAGAAAAGAAGTCAAGAGTTCTGAATTAGATTGTCAGGCAGTAGAAAGAGAAAGAGCCACTGGGTTTGGCTTAGGCATCTGAAACTCCAAAACCCACTCCAGTGACGCACTTCCTTCAACATGGCCACACCTCCTAATGGCACTCCCTAAGCATTCCAATATAATTTTTAGGGGACATTCTTATTTAAACCACCACACCAAGTTCAGCAAAATAAGCAACATAGCTACACTGTAATCCAGTAAGTTTATTCCAGAGCCCCACTCTTTACCTGCAGGTCTGCCTCAGGATCAACATGTGATACCCTAAAGTAGTGGTTCTCAACCTGTGAGTTGTCCTCCAGTGGGATCAAATGGCCCTTTCACAGGGGTACCTACGACCATCATCAAACAGATATTTACATTACAATTCATAACAGTTGCAAAATTACAGTTAGGAAGCAACAAAAATAATTTTATGGTTGGGGGTTACAACTATATGAGGAATTGTATTAAAGGGCTGTAGTATTAGGAAGGTTGTGAACCACTGTCTTAAAGGATTCCTTCTGTATAATGAGCATGGAAAAAGAAACAAACAAAAACATCTTCATAATAGATAAATGTTGGTCTTCCCTTTATACTAAGCATATATGACTAAGAATCCTGGCCCTAATAGCATAAAAGCAGGTGATGAGGAAGGAGTGTGCATGTTTCTTCAGCATTCTACTTTGAAACATATTTTGAGCTGCATATTCTAAAGATCATCTCAGTTGGTCTATTTCTTGATGACAAATTATAGAAGGTAGGGTCATGGGAGGAGTTTCTGAATTCTGATAGCTTCTAAAATCATTTTTGTTAGTTAGAATTGGAACCTCTCAAAAGGGGGATTTCCTTTTCTCTTCCCCATTGTCTAGTTGACTTGGTTGATCCATTTAAGCCTTATAAACAAGCTAAGGACCACTAAAACTCTCTCAGAGCACAACTAGCTTTCCCTACAAGGGAAAAAGGACAAGTAACATATAAAGGCAGACCTATTAAAATTTATTTTCTCAACAGAGACTCTTAAACCAGGAGAGCCTAGGCAGATGCCCTGCAAACTCTAAGAGACCCCAGTTATCAGCCTAGATTAGTATACCCAGCAAAACTTTTGAACACCATAGATGGAGAAAACAAAATACTGAATGAGAAAGTCATATTGAAACAATGTCTATCCAAGAATTCAGGAAAATTGAACATACAAGAAGAACTCGAGCCAGGCGGTGGTGGCGCATGCCTTTAATCCCAGCACTCGGGAGGCAGGGCCAGGCAGATCTCTGTGAGTTCGAGGCCAGCCTGGGCTACCAAGTGAGTTCCAGGAAAGGCGCAAAACTACACAGAGAAACCCTGTCTCGAGAAACCAAAAAAAAAAAAAAGAAGAAAACTCCAACTCAAGAAGGTTAACTATATCCATGAAAACACAGAAAGTAAATAATCTCATACAAGCAAAAGCAAAATAAGGGAAACACATACAAACACACACACACACACACACACACACACACACACACACACTACCAACAATAACAGCAACAAAACAACAGGGAGTAACAATCATTGGTCATTAATATCTCTCAATATCAATGGAATCAATCTCCCCAAAGAAGACACAGGCCAATAGAAAAGATTCTTAAACAATATCCATCCTTCTGCTGCATATAAGAAACACACCTCAACATCAAAGATAGACATTACCTAAGAGTAAAGAGTTGGAAAAAGATTTTCCAAGCAAATGGTCCCAAGCAGCAGTCTGGTGTAGCCATTCTAATATCTAACAAAATGTACTTCAAGCGAAAATTAACCAAAAGAGACAGAGAAAGACACTTCATACTCATCAAAGGAAAGAACCACTGAAATGACATATCAAGTCTTAACCTCTATTCCCAAAATGCCAGGGCATCCACATTTATAAAGGAAAATCTACCAAAGCTTAACTCACACTTAACTTGGAAAAAGATCTTCACCAAGCCCATAGACGGCTGATTTCCAAAACATATAAAGAACTCAAAAAAGTAGACATCAATAAACCAAATAACCCAGTTAAAAATAAGGCACAAATCTAAACAGAGAATTATCCACAGAAAAATCTCAATTGGCCAAGAAAAACTTAACATGCCTTAGCCATCAAGGAAGTATAAATAAAAACGACTCTGAGATTCCACCTTATACTTGTCAGAATGGAAAAGATCTAAAACACAAGTGACAGCTCATGTTAGACAGGATGTGGAGTAAGTGGAACACTCCTCCACTGCTGGTGGGTGTGAAAACTTGTAGTCACTTTGGAAATCAATATGGTTGTTTCTCAGAAAACTGAGAATCAATCTACCACAAGACCCAGCTATACCACTCTTGGGTATATACCCAAGGATGCTCAATCATACCACAAGGACACTTGTTCAATTATGTTCATAGTAGCTTTATTTGTAATAGCCAGAACCTGGAAACAACCTAGATGTCCCTCAAATACAGAATGGATAAAGAAAATATGGTGTATTTACACAGTGGAGTATTACTCTGCTGGTAAAAACAGGAACATCATGAAATTTGCAGGCAACTGGATAGAAATAGAAAAAGAAATCACCCTGAGTGAGGTAACTCATACCCAGAAACACAAACATGGCATGTACTCACTCATAAGTGGATATTATCTGTAAAATAAAGGATAACCAAGCTACAATCCCCAGACCCAGAGGATCTAGGTAACAAGGGTGGTTCAAAGGTAGACAACTGAATCTCCCTGGAAAAAGGAAATAGAAGAGGTTTTGTGAGTGGACTGTGTATGGGTTGGGATGGGAACATGAAGGATCAGTTTGAGAGAGGGCAAAGGGAGGGTAGTATTGAAAGAGTCTACTAATCTACTGAAAAAGGGAGGCATTTTGGAGTCATGTAAAAGCCTGGCACAAGGGATTTGCCTGGGAGTCTACAAAGATGACCCCAGCTAAGACTTCAAGCAATAGTGGATGTAGCCTGAAAGAGTGATCTCCTGTGACCAGGCAAAACTTCAAGAGGAGAGAGTTGAAAACCAACCCAGATACATAACCTTCGATCCACAGTCTGTCCTACCTATGGGATGTGCTGGGGTAAGCGTGGCCTAGAGATTAAGGGAGTGGCCCACTTGTGACTGGTCTAGTTTTATAACTCATGCCAGGAGAAAAAGCACAACTCTGAGACTGCCTGGAGACCAGCACCAGGATCCAGAGGTTGCATGATCCAGACACCTAGGATAGAATTAAATATTACTGGGTGAAAAAAAAGTCAATGTATTGATGCCTAACAATATCCTGCTATACACATATGTTGTTGCCTAATCCAGTTCTCATCAGAGGCCTCATCCAGCACCTGATGGAAACAGATACAGACCCATAGCCAAACATTAGTCAGAGCTCAGGGAATCTCCCGCAAGAAAGGAGAAAGGATTGAAGGAGCTAGAGGTGTCATGGATACAAAAAGAAAAGCCACAGAATTGACTAACCTGGGCTCATAGGGGCTCACAGAGACTGAACCTACAACCAGAAAACATGCATTGTACTGACCTAGGCATTCCACATACTTATTAGAGTTGTATAGCTTTACCCTCTTATGGGACTCCTAACAGTGGATAGATGGGCTGTCTCCAACTCTTTTGCTGGCTTTTGGGACCGTACTCCTCATACTGGGTTGCCTTGTCCAGTCTTAATACATGGTGAAATGCTTAGACTTACTGTAACTTGATATGCCATGTTTTGTTGATACTCAATGGAGATCTACCCTTTCCTCAATAGAAATGGAGGAGAAGTGGATTGAGAGGGTGAGAACAGAGAGGTGGTGGGGGGAGACTGGGAGCAGAGGAGGGAATGGAAACTGCAGCCAGGATGCAAAACAAACAAACAAACAATAAATAAATATTTTTTTAAAAAAAAGGAATTGCATCACTTTCACCTCTCCCTTATCTCTCTCTAGCCCCTCTCAGGGACCTTCTTTCCAAATTCTATCATGCCAACCCCACTCTCAAATGAGTAGACTTTTTCTTTTATTGTTAGATAAAAATTGTTTATGTATGTATATATGCACATATTTATGTGCACAAGTATATAAAATAACCCTTCTGTGTCCTTTTAAGAACAATATATGATTATATATTTGTTTGTTTGTTTATTTATTTATTCTCTATGTGTTGGGTACTCATATGACATGACACACATGTTCAAATAAAGGAACTACCCAGGGTCATCTGTTTTCTCCTACCATGTGAGTTCTTGGGATCAAATTTCAGCTGTCTGGTCTACCAATAAAGATCTTTACCCCCATCAATGTTATCAGCCCACTCATCCATCTTTCTTTCTTTCTTTCTTTCTTTCTTTCTTTCTTTCTTTCTTTCTTTCTTTCTTTCTTTCTTTCTTTCTTTCTCTCTCTCTCTCTCTCTCTCTCTCTCTCTCTCTCTCTCTCTCTCTCTCTCTCTCTCTCTCTCTCCAGCACCCATTGACTTGCTTTGTCTAGGGTAGTGGCCTTGTGAAATTTTCACCATCCATATTAGCATGTCAAGTGATGTTTTTCATTATGTGGGCTATACTTAGGCAACAATATTGTTGGAATATCAGGGGTACTACTTTCCTGTGTAATCTAAAAGACACTCTCTAGCAGCAGGTGGTCTGGTCCTTGTGATTCTGTGATGTTCGCTGAGCCTAAGAACTGTAGATGTCATTGAAGCTAGGCACCCCTCAGTCACTTATCTTTCAATTTGTATCTATTGTGAATTGCTGTAATGTTCTTCAGCAGGTATGAAAAGAAACTTCTTTGGTGAGGGGGAGATAGCCTCACTCGTGTGCGGATACAAAGTTCTTTCAAATAAAGTCAGAAATTATATTGGTTCAAGGAAATGCTAATGGCAGGTTCTCGTCTAAGGTTTTGATTCCTTGAGCCACTGGTAGTTGCCTAGGTTTACAGTATCAAGCATCAATTCACTCTGATTGAGCAGAAATTAGGTCTAATTAGACAGTTGTTGGTCACGCCCAAGAAAAAAGTGCCACTATTGGAGATTTTTTGCAAGCTGGTCATTGTTGTGTTTTGTAGGTTTAACAACTTTGTAGTACTGTTGATTTTCTATTTTGGCAGCTTACATGCTATGAGAGTTAGTCTTCAAGGAGGAGGCTTATCGGTTCCAGCTCAGTTCCTCCAAGTTCTGTGTTCTAAGCATGTGATGTCTTTAGCAATAGAATTTTACCTTCAAATTCTGGGAAGCACCCAAAAGCAATGGCAATAGGCCTCTCTTTCTGGACCAACAAGTAGACGAGAAGATTCCTATGCTTGGCATTAGGGATTTTGTTGGATAGCTTTTGCTCTTATGGGGGAGCATTTCATTCTGCATAAACAATTAAAAACTTATATTCTAAAACCACCTGCTTTTAGAATGTTTTATGATATTGAACAGGGTGAGGGAAAGGGAAGGTTTTGTTTTTGTTTAGTTTTTTATTAATTATGATTATTTTTGAAAGATTACTTCCTCTCTATTTTTCAACAATGGGGAAGCTATTGAGAAGGAAATGAGGAAGAAAGGAGAAATTATCTAAGGAAGGAAAGAGAAGGAGGAAGAAAATGCAAGCGAATTGGGAGGAGAGCAGAGTAATGGGGCTCCCTGTTGCTGCTGACTTATACTACCTGTTGTCATCTTTGGACAGGTTTCTGTAACAAAAAGACTGATCTTGAACAACACTGACAATAGGGAGCAGGTTTTAGCAGTATAAAGCAGAACCTAGAGATTACCATTGCTGAAAGATTAATACCTAGTGGGTTTTTTCCATTAATACTGATTCATCAAATTTGTAATATGCATAAGAATCATTAGGATGACTTATTAAAACTACCTATTCATAGAGTATATTTAAGGAGTATCTGATAATTAAGAGGATGTATGATCCATAATACCCATACCTAATAATCCGTCAACCTCCCAGGAGACTTCCTTGAAGATAATTTTGGGACCATGCTACTAAAAAATAGTAGATTAGTTCTAGAGTGTTGATAATATTGATTGACTAAATGGACATTTGAAGAATAGTTGGATGAAAGATTCGTTTTAGTAGTTAAAATACTTATTTTTGTATACTTTATGTGAAATAAAATTAGATAAAAAAATTTTTATATATTACATTATAGTATCCTCATTTAGAACAAAATCTGGAGACTCATTTCAAAATAATATTTAATGTCTGTGGTATAGTGTGTATAATGCTTATAAGGCTTTGGATTCAATATCTAACACTAAAAACTAAGGAAATAAAATCCAATCTAATATAGTATGTTTTTGTTATTTATAAAAAGATAGACTAGTCTTTACAGAAGCTTTAACTATATGCTCTGTAACCACTAAGCCAACTTAATTTGAATTAATGTTTCTTCTCTTGTACAGTTGTTTTTCACTGACAAAGAATTTTCAAAATTGGAGTTTCTTATTAAATTCTAGATCCTAAACAATGAACATTGTGGGAGGGAAAAAAGTCTATTTCATTTCTAGCTGCAATTTATGCATTAAATTTTGGTGGTTTGAGCTCTGTGTTGATAATATATAATTTACAGTAAAATTTTCAAGAACCCGAAGTGTCCTGTTGTTTATAATGTTGGACAAGCTTAGTACAGAGCTGAATTCTAACTCGTTGAACACGAGGAAAAGCAATGTTTTTACATAGATTTATATGCCTTTGAAACATTTTGAAAGCTGAACTTTGGGATTTTAATTGTAGAAACAAAATTACACATTATTCTGGCCTTAATTTTTCTAAGGCTCAGTGTGCCACAACTGTTAATAGATATTGACTAGTAACCAAGCACAGAGGAACACTGATTATCTGGTATAAATTTCAAAAGCCTATTTTATTCTTATAATTCATATGTAAGAAATATTCAGGAAAAAAATCAAACCTGACCCTAAGCACTTGCATGTATGTAGGTTTCTGTTATCAAAGTCAGTGCATCATTGTCCATGGTTTTATAAATGTCTTTCAAGTATGGTCCTCATATATGAAATATAAAGACATAAATCCATGTTAATACAGGAAAGTTAAAATGTAATATATAGGCATTCTTTATGTGATTGGGTCAAAATCCAACATTTCTGACAAAAATAAAAATGGGACAGAAATAAACGGAATTACAATACATAGTCTAATTTTTGTGTTTCATCTGGCAACCACAACTCTGGGTATGCATTCAAAGAAGTTAAGTGGTATCAAAGAGATATTGATACAATACTGCATCAGAGTTAACAATGACTAAGAAAGGAAAGCATCTTAGGCGACTGCCAACTAACCAAAGGATGTAAAATGTGGTACGCAATCACAATGGAATATAATACAGAGTGAAAAGAGGGATCATGTGATGCATCACATATATACATATATACATGTGTGCATAGATATAATCCAAAGACATATTAAGTGCAAAATGCTAGGCACTGAGAAACAAGTACTATGTGATGCCTTATATTTGTGAAACATTAAAAAAGCAGTCTCATAGAAACAGACAGGCATTACCAGAGGTCTGAGGTGCATAAGGAAAGCTGTATACCATAACACATATAGTGTGGGATCTGAGTGAAGACTTTAGCTGTTCTAATACACTGTATGGTTCAACTTTGTCATACTTTCAATCGTTATCACAAAAACAATACTGGTAAGATGATGGTTTTGTGAATAGTTTGTTTCTACAATTTTGCATAGATGAAAACATCAAACTATACTGTAAAAGACACATATTTATTTATCAATTAAAAAGAAAGCCTAATTAAGAAGATAGAAAGAATGTCTTGAATGTCTTGGTCTCCTGCACCATACTAATTATGTGCTATGCCATACAAAGATCCTTAGCAACTACAGCAAGACTGTCAGCCTCATTAAAATTAAAAAAAAAATCCTTAGATATGTAATGAACACTAAAGTTTTGTCAAATTAAATGTAAATGGAAAACTGATAGTAACTTATTTTTCTGCTAAATGTCTACATACAATGAGTACGCTATTGGAGGTTAAATTATGTCTCCTACAAAAATCATGTTGAAGTCTTCATTCTAGGTGTTGTTAACAGGGCATTAAAGTTTTTTGGAAATAAGGATTTTGCACATGTAATACAGTTAAGATGGCTGGGTTAATTAGTTTGATTATGGTAAGCATTTTACAAAACATCAGTCTATATACCTTAAATCTATACAAGTTTTCTTTTCTTTTTTTTTTTTTTTTTTTTTTTTTTCCGAGACAGGGTTTCTCTGTGTAGCTTTGCGCCTTTCCTGGAACTCGCTTGGGAGACCAGGCTGGCCTCGAACTCACAGAGATCCGCCTGCCTCTGCCTCCCGAGTGCTGGGATTAAAGGCGTGCGCCACCACCGTCCGGCTATACAAGTTTTCTTTACCAAGAATCCTTCAATGTGGTAGAAGATGCAGCTCAGTGGTACAGTGTTTCCCTAGCATGATTAGGGCCCTGGTGTTATCTCCACAACAGCAAAATAAAGGAAAACAAAACAGCTTCAGCAAAGCTAAGAAAATGATGAAGAGGTAACATTGGATTATTATGGTGCCTAAATTCACTAACTAATGTTGTTGTGAAGACAGAGATTGGGAGACATAGAAAAATGATACAAGAAGGTAGGAAAGAGGCAGGAGGTATGCAACATCTCAAGGATGGATGGCAACCTTTAGAGGCCCAGGAATGGCAAAGCAGAGTGTTCCTATGGTCTACTTCTGACCTGAAGAATTGAGGGTTCTTTTAATCCACTATGTTCTGTACTAATTTACTGATGCAGACCTGGAAAATTAATGGATCCCTCTTGAATTTAATAAGAATTTGAATAAGGAGGTCACCTTTGAAATAATGGGATTCTGTAATGTTGAGTTCCTGTATATGAAAAAGGCAACATAAGAATTATGTTTGCCTAGAATATGGAATCTGGTAAACAGGAAGAAAGGATATATTTAAGTAAGACCTCTACATCTACCCTCATGCAGACACCTGATCGATGATAAATAGATGGATGGATAGACAGATAGGTAGACAGAGAGGCAGACAGATAGGTAGGTAGGTAGATGAGGATAAATAGATAATTGATAGATAATAGATGATAGACAGATGATAGAAGGTAGATAGATGATAGAACATAGATGTAGATATAAATAAAATTTGTTGTGACTAAGCATAAAGTCATTAAGTACATCATCACTTGTAGCATTTCTTAAACATTCTGGTCTCCTCTTGTACCTTTCAAGCTTTCAGGCTGACCTTGCTAACTGATAGCATAGGTTGCCAGGCCAAACATGGGTAACTTATACATCTCCTGCTGTTACTTTTCAAGAGGAAACTGAGGTCCTGCCCTCTATTCTCTTGGCAATACTCACTGTTTTCACCATCAAACTCACCTGTCATTTGTCTTAAATTGTGTTCCCATATGGATGTTCACTGACTTATGTGATGAGGCACACGTTTTAGTGCAGCTGGATGGATGAGAAGAATGTAAACTTAACTATATTCTTTGGTATTCTTTTGTGGGTTATGGACCCAATTGTATCTATCTATAGCGTAAGATGAATTGGCCTGGAACTCAAATTCAAAGTCATATGTGATTATGGCAAGTGAAAACTTAACACTACTTTAAATTAAAGATGATTATAGCATCAGCATATCTATAAAGGAGATCCATGAACCATCTCAGGAACCTTGAGAAAAAGAATTTAAATAGAACTTCTTTCTTTTAAAAATTCTATTTTTAACTCGTGTGTGTGTGTGTGTGTGTGTGTGTGTGTGTGTGTGTGTGTGTGT
>CABHPQ010147967.1:23315-51620 GCA_902168405.1 Peromyscus aztecus
GTGTGTGTGTGTGTGTGTGTGTGTGTGTGTGTGTGTGTGTGTGTGTGTGTTTAGCATTAATTTTTAGGACTTAGAATGTTCGGGTTAAAATCTAATATGATTTATCTTTTTCATAGTGAGCCTAGCTTTTGTGACCAAGACATTTTATCAAATCTATGCCCTCTAGGCTCAGGGATCTATGCTGCAGAGGCACAGGAATATAGGTGGATGATTATTACAAGGAAACAGATTTTTTCAGACATAGCAGGATTGATACACATATAAACTCACAGACACTGTGACAGCACCCACAACGCCTATACAGGTTCAAATCAGAGAAAATCCCAGTTCTGAGATTTTGGGACAAAAATTTCCATCCATAACCAAGAAGCTAGTTGCAATTGATTACTGGGAAAAAGAAAAGCAAGATTCTCCAATGGTGTATCACTTGGTACATCAATCACTCTCCAAAGCAGGCCCCATACCCAGGAGTCGTTGGTGGACACAAAACTGACTTCACAGTTTTTGTTTTGTTTTGTTTGGGTATTTCTTTTTTTAAAATTTTTCTTCTATTTTTGATATTATAATAAAATGAAATAATTTCTTATTTGCCTTTTCTCCTTCTAAACCCTTCCATATTCCCCTCTTCACTCTTTCAAATACATGTCTTCTTTATCCAGTAATTTCTGTTGCCTGATTATATGTTAATACACATTTCTAAATGTAATTTGGTCAATCCATATAATTCAGATGTATGTTTTTGGAGTTTTATGTTTGTTTTAACCTTTGATGTTTGCTTTTTTCTGTTTTTGTTAGTTGGTTTTATTTTCTTTTTTTATTTCTTTGGACTGAGTGAGGGAGGGAAAGAAAGAGAGAAAGAGGGGGGAATCGGAAGTAGAGTGGGAAGGGGAGGATCAGGGAGAAGTTGCCAAGGGGAAAGATTAAGATCAAACCACTTCAACTTTCATCTAAAGACTAAATCTCAATTCTAATTTGTAATAAGTCTCTCTGTTCCTTTCAATCCCACTTGGACAGGCTCACACTGTCACTTCCACTGGGACAATCACATGCTTTACACCTTCTCTCCTGTCACTGGTGTTTCCCAAAACTCAGCCCCTCTTTATAAACACAGACCATTCTGTGGTTCCTCAATGCTGGGGCTAAAGGCTGCACAGCTGAATGTGGAAAGAAGAGGACAATCTTCAAATTCCACCTGCATCTATCCATTTCATCTGGTATTCCTCACTACAACCACATCTCAGTTACACAAGTCTGTCCACCATTTCACATCATATCTTCAGACATCTTTAGGATTTTTGTCTGTATTTTCACCCTCAGTATTTCTTGAAAGCTTATGGAATTCTGCTATCCTTCTAATATAGAATTCATACCTTAACTTGATTATTAAATTTCATCCCTAAATCCTCTCTTCTCTCATAATTTTATATTATACCAAAGGATTTTTTTTTGTAATTTATCTTGTACTATAATGCACTCTCAATATTATGTTTCACCACTGCGTCAAAAGTGTTTCTAAAAGCATAGTAGAGTTAAATGCAATAACCATTTTCATAATTTTAGTTAACAAATATTCAGGATATTGTATGATAAAAACACGAGAAACATGTTCAACTTCCAATGTGTCCATTACTTTTATAAAGTCTTGCAATTTTCCTTGCAAATGTTTTCCCTGTAAATATAAGTGGTTGAGTAAGAACAAGTAATTTTTCCTTTGCTATTGGATTATAAATAAATTTCATCCATTTTCACTCGACATTAGCCTTTTGAAAACTAATTCACAAATTCAAGAGGATTTATTGGTATTCCATTGACCTTTCTGAATAAGAATCTCAAGGGTAAACTTAGAGTTCAATTAATAAATATTCTATATAAAATTCAAGGTCATTGAATTCTCATTCCGTTGAATTTTTCAGTTTGTCTTTGAAACTAATTCCTCATTCTATGTGCAGGGACACTGGCTATTTATTGATGATCCTTTCATTGTAGGAACTTTGCTTAACAAAAACAACAACAACCAGTGGATCGGTCTCTGTCTCCGAAAAGGAGACATGAATGACCTCAGGACATTTGTACTTGAAAAAATGTGTGAGTATCAGGCATAGACAGCTTCCGTGTAGAGTTTTCATGTGAGAATACGCAGATATTCAGAAACAGCATGATTTTACTGCAGTTTGTCATTTCATGTGACTTTAAGGGAGGTATTCCAAGTATTAGTTCTCACTTATGAGAGTTAATGAGATACTGTTCCTGACATTTCATAAAGAAATGCAAAGGTGTTTTGTAAAAGGAAGAAAAGAAGAGAAATCACAACAACGTGCAGTTTTGTTTGTAAGGATGAAATTTTCTTTTGGTTACAAAACTGACAGCGCCCATATGTTCATGAAGCTAAAATAGTATTTTAAATGAGGCGCCCGCTTTCCTCTTCCCCCAGACTGTTGTGAGTCATTTTTAGCAATTTGCTTCCTACAATAATTTCAGAGAAAGCTGCAAACTTTTTTACAGAACTCCATATTTAAGGTGAAACTATGGGAATCTTTGTTACTCAATTTAGTAAGCATTTCTCCAGTAACTTCTATGCACATATTCTGATAATAGAGATAAACGAATCCTAGACTCATTCATAAAGGACATTTCAACACTTGATTCAGATGAGACAGACGAAAGTGTATATCAAGGTACATTGTAGTCAAGACAATGTCAGGAGTTTGTAATGGAATTTGTGAGCTACAGCAGAAAGACATGCAACTGAATCGCTGAGAAAATGTTCCACAGAAGAGTCTGTGTTTTATCTGAACCATCAGGATTTCATCAAGGTCTTGAAATAAACCCTAAGATAATTGCTATAGAAGATCTAAATGTACATTGAAAGGAAAATTCAGTGGTTTACTTAATACTGACCTGAGATACTTGCTACCAAAGGAAAGTGATTAATGGTCTGGGTCAGACATCAGAAAGTCACAGATACCTACCAAGGAACTCATCTTTATGCTATTTAAAAGTCAACGGTGTGGTCACATACAAGACATGCCAACTAATCTTGTAATGCCTTTAGCTACTATGTAACTCAATTTTCAATGATTCTGAAAGACTATAGCAATTAGTCAAAATAGATAATGGATATGAATAGTAATACAGAGATACATTTGAAATCCACTAAGAAAATAGAAAACTTAAAAGGTCCAGCTTACCATTTTTTGAAGTAAAAACAATCTAGAGTTTTAGCAAAATGGAAGATTGTTGTGAATCATGAGAGATTTTTTTCCCCTAGAACGTTAGCTGAGTTTTAAACTACAAAAAGAACTATGTATTTTGTAGTGAGTGTGGCAAAGCCATCCATGTGTCTTTTCCAAAACACTGCCTACCAGAAGAGGGTGACTAGAATGTGTGGACTTTGAAGCTGTGCTTTAAAAACATATGGAGAATATTGATGCTTGGCAAAGGGAAAGAGTTAGGGTGTAGTAAGTGGAATCTACTAGTTATTTATTCCACTTAGTTAATCAGTTTCAACTCTCTGTTTGTTTGTTTGTTTGTTTGTTTGTTTTTTTCGAGACAGGGTTTCTCTGTGTAACTTTGGTGCCTTTCCTGGAACTCACTCGGTAGCCCAGGCTGGCCTTGAACTCACAGAGATACGCCTGGCTCTGCCTCCCGAGTGCTGGGATTAAAGGCGTGTGCCACCACCGCCCGGCCAGTTTCAACTCTTATCTTCATTTTCCTTCTTAAATGATTCGACACGTGTCTTCAAGTTCCTCTCATTCTCATATAGAACTCTTTAACCTGAGAAGGTGCTCGGAAGTTCTGGAATGTCTGGAATAGTCATCTACACTTTTGTGCATTTTTGTGTCTTTATCTGGATGTGATTCTCTTAAATGCTACTTTTATTATAACTAATACATATGCAGATATCATCCTTTAAATACATCTACCTAACCAATGACACTCTAAATTTCACCTCTCTCTCCTCCTCACAATCTGCTCACCCTTCTCTAATAATGCTTTTACTATTTTGGGACACACACACACATTTCTTGTCATTTTGTTTCAACACAGGGTTTCACTATGTAGCTCTGGCTGTCCTAGCCCTCAGACATTGAACTCACAGAGATCTGACTGCCCTTCTCTCCCAAGTGCTGGGATTAAACATGTGCATCACTACTCCTGGGTATATGTAGTTTGCTTTAGTTTCTACATTTGAGTGAAGGCACAAGATAGTTGTCTTTCTATGTTTGGCATATTTTATGAAATACAATGTCTTTTGTTGCATTCATTTTTCTACAGGTGGGAAGATTGCATTATTTTTTATTGAAAAGCATTCCATTTATAGACAGACTACATTTTTTTCATTATTAAAAATTTTTCTATTCTTTTTATATACCAACCACAGTTCCCCTCTCCTCCCTCCCCAGTCTTCCCCCGAGCCCACCTCCCCCATTCCCACCTCCTCCAAGAAAAGGCCTCCCATGGGGAGTCAGCAAAGCCTGGTACATTTCAGTTGAGGCAGGTCCAAGCCCCTGCCCCCTGAACTAAGGCTGTGTAAGCACACTCATGCACCAGGGACTGATCTGGATCCCACTGCCAGGGGGGCTCCTAAACAGTTCAAGCTAAACAGCTGTCTCGCCTATACCCATGGAGGCTCCACAGCTATTGGTCCACAGTTCATGAGTTCCCACTAGTTTGGCCTGGTCTTCTCTGTACGTTTCTCCATTATGATCTCGCTGCCCCTTGCTCATAGAATCCTTCCTCTCTCTCATCAACTGGACCCCTGAAGTTCCATCTGCCACCTGGTCTTGAATCTCTGCATCTGCTTCCATCAGTTACTGGATGAAGGTTCTATGATGACAGTTAGGGTATTCACCAATCTGATTACCTGAGTAGGCCAGTTCAGGCACCCTCTCCACCATTGCTGGTAGTCTAAGGTGGGGTCATCCTTGTGCATTCCTGGGGACTTCCCTAGCACCCTGTTTCTCACTATTCCCATAATGTCTCCATCTATCATGGTATCTCTTTCCTTGCTCTCCCACTCTGTCCCTGTTCCAGCTTGAATATCCCGTTCCCTTATGTTCTCATCCCCCATCTCCTAGCCTCCATTGCTCTCCTTACTCCCAGTTTGTTCAGGGAGATCTCATCAATTTCTCCTTTGCCATACCACCCTGAACATGCCTGTCTGATCTCTGAAGCCATGCAGGGTCGGCCCTGGTTAGTACTTGGATGGGAGAACACATTTTTCTTGATACATTAATCTGTTAATGAGGACCTATTTTGATTCTGTGTCTTAGCTATTGTGAATAGTGCTTCACTAAAAATGGAAAACTTTTTGTCTTTATTTCCTTAGGACATAAACTCAGGAATGGGCTGAAATATCTAGTTTAAGCTCCTTTGGTGTTATTTGTTTTTAAGAGCTTTCACACTTTTTTACATAGCTGTTCTACTACTTTACATTTTTTCTCTTAGCAATAATAAATTATAGTCTTATTAGTGAGAATAACAAATCCAAGTCTGAACCTTTGTGATAGGGAGTCATAGAATTTTGTAAACAGAGGAAATATTTAATTGAATTTATCTTTCATACAAACATGTTGAGATGGGAACATGGAGGCTTAGGCAATAAATGAGTTTAAGTATTTTGATGGTTTGGACCATGGAATGAAATGGTTGAGGTAAATTAAAAAACGAACAAACAAAAACAAAAACCTAAAGTCAAAACAACTTTACATTTGATTTTTACTTGACTGGCCAAAAAAAAGAAGTTAAATATGCCTGCAATTCACTTAGCCTTTGCAATCAGTTGTGGTTTTCATTTAGCAAGTTTTCTGGATTAATATTTTTACATTTTATGCATAAAAGTTTGAGATGCACATTGAAATTTGAAGTAGAGCACAGACTCCAAGTACAAGTAGTTAAATGTATAGTACACTGTTTCATTGCAAAAATCCATGCTAGTAGATTTTGTAAATATTTGGGGTATAGATAATAAACCACATACCTGCATACAGTGTCAGACCTTAGCTTTGCCCTTTTAACAGATATTCAGTCATTAAAGTTTCTAAAGTTTTATTGCACAGGTACTGGTCCAATTCCCAGTTGTTTCCACTGAAGAAGTTGAGATAGAAGTAATCAGAGTTGATCACTACACCCCACCCCCAACTGCCTATCACCAGAAAATAATTAAGCTGTCATTTAAAGCCAGGTAAGCTGGCACAAGGGTCAGTGGACTAAAACATATGATCAACATGAATTATCAGTGTGATAATCACAAAAGGCCAGGAAGGGTTATGCTTCAGAAGCTATGGAGACTCAGAGATGAACAAACAAGAAAAGTGGTCTAAAATAGGTTCTGGTGGCATGCAAAGAAAACGTTAAAAAGTACAATGTCTTAGAAAGCAAGAGAAGAAAAGAGTTTGAATTTCCAAAGGAGGATTGACTCCCCCAAATGCAGAAGAAAGTTCAAGGAAACTGGACACTGGGCCTTTTCTTTTCTTGGCATCATCGGGTTAGAAATGCTAGTAGACAAGAAAAAAACAAACAACAACAACAACAACAAAAAACAAAAACAAAAACAAAAACAAAAAAAACTGTGGTGAGTGATGGGGTGAACTTGACTGGAATTTGTTCAAAAGAGATTGAAGAAAGGACTCAATCATGATGTGTAGACATCTGTTTGGAAGATTGCTCTTTGAGGAGTTCACAGCAATACTATGTTCTATTAAGGAAAACAAGAGTTAATAATAATATTGATCACTGCAAGCATTAAATGAGATTTTTAATTAAAAATATTTGTTATTATGAATACACATACATACACACACTCATATGTGGTACACGAGTGCAGATGCCTATAGAATTCAAAAGAGGGTATAGGATCTCCTGAAAATGGAGCAACAGATGGTTTTGAGTCACCTAATATAGATTCTGGGAACTCAGCTTAGGTCCTCTGAAAGACCAACAAGTGGTAAGCCATCTCTCCAGCCTGGATTTCTGATGCTTTAAGATGGGATTACATGTAGTTAGTGCTCATTAATGATGCATATCAATGATATCATTGTTTATATTATTCAATTATTTGGCTGTATGCATATGAATGTATACTGACTGGTAGGAGTTTGAAAGGAGCCAGGATGCTCCACAGATGATATATTTCAATTGTTATATAAATATGAATTCACTATATATTATAAAAAAAAGTACTTGTATGTTCTAGCAAAGAAAACAACTAGAACATAAAGAAAGGAAATGTGGCCCTGTTAGAAATGTCTTCCTGCAATATAAATCTACATTTGAAAGAAACATGAAAAAAAAGCAAATGGAAAAAGAAAAAAAAGAAAGGAAGAAAAATAAGAGATTACAATGAAAAGTAAAGATTAGGAACACTTATAGCTCTCTCTTCCAAGGAACAGTTTCCAAGAACATGCTACATTTAAAAATAAAAGCTTGCTTAAATGTCATTCGGGAAGTGCTAAGTTAAGCAATGGGAAGGCTTCTTTTCTAAAGGTTGCCTGAGAACTCGATGAGTACATGGCACCACCATTTCCAAAACCTATTGACCTTGTAGTTTTCGGCGCAGAGAACTACTTCTGAAGGAACATTGGGTTAGACTAGGAAGACTCAACTAGTTTCCTCAAGATGTTCATCTATTTGACTGTAGCACACAAGACCAGGGCTTTTGCATCATACAGAAATGTGTTTTCATTGTGCCCCTGTCATTAGGTAATGTCAAGGAAATGTCTAAACCCTTTTGACCCACAAGTCATTTTTGTAAACTCTGGGGTGGCAATGTAAAGCTAACTCTAGAATGCTCACATAACAAGGCAGTGTCCCAGATGCAACCATGGAGGTAAAAGTCATAGCCATGGAACTTCTCTGGCAAGGCTGCTTTCCTTTAGAAAACAAAACAAAACAAAACAAAAACTCCAAAAGCAGCACGTGTTACAGTATCTACATACTTGATGCTCTAGAAACAGTCATTGCACAGATAATCGAAAATACTGAAAAAAAAAAAACAAGGCAAAGTTGTTTAACTTACTTTGTGTTAAAAGTTGTTAAAATAAATACTGTCAAACTTTACTTATGTGGATTCTTATTTACTCCACATCTTTCAAGCCATGTTACTTTCTTTTCAGGAAAGGTGACTCCATACTCAGAAATAATATAACCATGAGGACAGCCAATTTAGTTCTACTTTGTGTTTCAGAGATCTATTGTATTTCACAGGCAGCATAATTTATTAGCTCTCTATGCAAGTTCCTAAGATACACCTACATCTATTATCAAGATCAGCATATTCTTCCTCCTTGGACATGCTCCGTTCACTCTCTATGGCCTTTAAAGGTGCTATCAGTCATAAAGCCCATCCCATCTTAATCATGGAGAGATGCTTAAGTCATATTTGACTGCACTAGTCATGTGGGAAAAATAAATATGGGTGTAGAAGATACAAGAAACAACCATCTTAGAAGGAACATGACCAAAATAAAAGATACCTATGAAAGAAGGTAACTTTGCCAATTTTTTTTTTTTTTTACAAATTTCATAAATATTTCACATGTGCCCTGACTGTGTGAACTTTGAGCTACTGGGAACAGGATGGTAGGTAAAACACCAGTGCTCTTGATTCGTGATTGAGTCAAGAGAGATGCAAGGGCAGCATAAAGACAGATACTGATCATTTAAACTACAGGCAGAAGGAGAGAGTCTCAACATTCACACTTTGTATTTTTGCTATAAATATGCGACCAGAAATAAGATACAACATTTTTGCTTATTTTTAAATTTTACAAATGTGGAAGCCATTCTGTGGTACACTTAAAATTCCATGGCTAGGTCTAAAACTCCAATAAAATAAATATAATTAATTAAATAACTGTAATCAAAGAATTTAGACTGCTGTTGTACTTTTAGCAACTGTGCAGGAAATAGAATGAGTTTATCTTCTAATATGTGCATTAGACAGCATTGTTTAGTTTGGAAAGTAAAGAATACCCAAAACTCGGAAAGAATATATATCACACACAAGAACTCTAGGGATTCTGGCTACAAATCACAGAAAAGAATAATCTAGATGGGAAATATGCACAGAAAGTCTCTTAATATGTCCAAAAGATCACCTTATAGTCTGTTGAGTATTAATTAGTACACATGGGTGAGGAAAATACTGAAGATAGAGGAAAGAATCATGTAAAAGTAGCAAATATTCATCTCCAGATATCAGTGTAGCCATGAATTGCTAGTGTTACAGTCAGACAAAGAAGAAAAATCCCATAGGTCATGAAACATTGAAAAGATATCCACAATATCATAGGAGGTAGTACTAGTCCTTGAATAAAGGCTGTCAAAAGCAAAGGATCAGAATGTTTGTAATTGAACAAGACTAAAGAAAGCATTTACAGAGATATACAAATATCTGCATCCAATAGATTTAAAATCTACAAAATATAGTATCTAACAAAAATAGATATTCATGTAAGTAAGTAGTCAGGAGAATGGATAGAGGAGGGACCAAAACATGGAGGACATTTTTAAATACTCTTTTTGAATTTTAGAGACAAAAACTACCATTTCTAAAATAAAAATATAGTACATGAGATTAGTCATGTACCAGACAATGCCAAAGACAACACAGGAAATTGAATATATGGCAATATCAATGATCTTGTTTGAAACACAAAGAGAAACAATAAACTACGCATCACATAGCTCTGGAAAAATTTCAAGCCACTTGACACATATATATTAGAAGTTCCTACAGAAGCAGGGGATAGAAAGTAGAGAGAAACATTTGAATAAGCAATGATGAATTTTTTAAACCAGATTCCAGATTTCCTTTTTTTCCTTTCTCTCTTTTTTTTTTTTTTTTTTTGAGACAGGGTTTTCTCTGTATAGTTTCGTGCTTTTCCTGGAACTCACTTTGTAGACCAGGCTGGCCTCAAACTCACAGAGATCCACCTGCCTCTGCCTCCTGAGTGCTGGGATTAAAGGCGTGTGCCACCACCACCTGGCTGAATTTTTTTTTTTTTTACATATGGTGACAGTTATAAATGTACAGAGTAAGTTCAAAAAGGCACATAGATAACATATTAAAGTAAAACATATCACAACATAGAATAATTAACTTGTTTGAAAATGAAACAATAACATTGAAAAATCAGCCAAGAAAAAAAGAAAACATATTATGGGCAGAAAACAATTATTATTTAAAAAGTGACATATGTCTAACCAGATGCAAGGAAGCATCTAACAGTGGGGGATGCCTTCACTGTACTGAAACCAAAATGCTTTACCCAGTGAAAGCATATTGAGCAGAAGAAGACATCTCAGACACACAGAAACAGCAGCGGCAGATACACTAAGGGGAGACTTGCAGAAGAGAATGGTCCTGGGGGGAAATATATACTTATATCAAAGAATGAACACTATGAACATTGGGTAGAGCTGTCATAATTATCTCTTAATTATGACACCAGTCCAACAAATGTCATGGTTAGATAAAAATGAAAACAAATACTGTTGAGTTATAACATTTTTATAAGTAGAATATATGACAATAGCTTGAAAGTTAACAGGAGAAATCAAATCCACTATTGCAGTTTTGATACCATGCGTAAAGTGGTATAGTATCACTTGAAGGCTGACTGCACTGTTTCAATAATAAGCAATAAGTCATGAAATAACAAAACAAGCAAGAATTTTGTCAACCAACTAATAATAGAAATGATTCTTCCTTTTTTAACTTTTTTATTTTCTTTATTTTTTATCCTGGTGTGCTCCAATGTGTGTTCCTCTGGCAATTATTCAGGAGGCACAGACATAAACCAAAACCTGCCAGGTGGCACACTCCTGAACTGCAGAGACTAGTCCCACCCAAGCCTGGTTTTCAGATCATCACATGCCTCCTAATATCTTGCTGTAATTGATTCTTATTCAGTAAGGGCTGAAAGAGAGAACAAGTAGGAGGAAACTAACCAAAAGAATGAAAAAATACTTGGCAGAGAACTCTCAGGATTCTCTGCTCAAATGAGGCTTTTGATATGGAAAAAATAATAGGGGGTTCCTATTTACTCTTAATCATAACATTAAATTCCAGGAGGATTATATTCTATGTTATATAAAAGTAAAACATACAGTTCATGAGAGAACAAAAGAATGTCTTCTTACTTTAAGATTGGGAAACAGTTCTTAGTCAAGTTACATACAGTTCAACCTAAAAGATGAAAACTAGTTAATTCATTACATCAAAATCATAAATTTTTATTTACAAAGCAAATTAATAAAGAGCTGAGCATGAGAGGGAATTCTTTTTATAAAAACCTGAAGACCAATCTATGTTTACAATAGAAAAATGAACTAAAGCTTCAAATCACAAATTAAAAAGTAGACCAATGTAGCTAGCAAATAAGTGGACAGGCACAGAAGTGCAGAGAATGATGTTGCTTTTGTCAAGGTGCAAATCTAGAAATTTAAAGATGCAAATGTCTTTAGCAATGTAGAGAAATGGGTCTCATTACATAATTTGTGACTGTTTTATGATGCCAAAAGTATGTGTGTAATTCAAACAAACATATACTTTTATTTATTCAGGTTGGAGTTGTTTTACTATAACAGTTATTAAGTCCACGTCATTCTCAAATAAGTTGAATATGGATGATAAATTACACACTTGCTCTACAGATCACACATATGAGTTGTTTAAAAAACCCATTCAGGCCATGAAGATATCCATGTGTGTATCACAGTACAGAATGTGCTATCATAGTACAGATTGTGCTAGTTAGAAACTGAATGTAACATCAACATCCACCTCTAGGAGATAAATTAAATAATGAATGAACACAATCAGGAGTTGACATAAAGTACTTCAAAACAATCAACTCACTCTCATGTGTCTGTACATATGAAAAAGAGTTAAATACTAGAAAACTCTGTAATGGTTTTTAAGAACTTGGAGTTCCACTGTGACTCAACTAGCTAGCTGCAGTAGAATTTACAATGTAGTAGAGTCTTTCTTGGTGAAATCACTTCATCCACTGGCATTTGGCAGAGCTGGCTTATTTATTTGTTCCAAAAGACTTCTTTTAAATTTGTGTTCTGGTATGTATGGCTTTAAAGTTTGCTTCCCTCACAGTCCATGTTGAAATCCTAACCTCCAAAGGAATAATAGAATTAGAAAACAAAGATTTTGGGTGGTAACTAGGGCCCCCACAAATGGAATTAGGGTTTTTATAAGAGACCATGGAGAAGTAGCCAGCTACTCTTTCATATGAGTAGCTTTTTGTTCTCTAAATTATGGTTCATCAAATCTGAAATATCATTGGGAGTTTTCATACTTCCTGTGCTGTTTCTTTTGTTATATTTTATACATGACATTTAAATAAAAGATTTGGGTACAGGAAGGATTATGGGGAAAGATGGCTAACATTAAATGTTGAAAATGTCTTTTGGAAACCTAATACTGTAGAAACTTCCTAAAGTATGTACAGGTACATGTGTAAAAAAAAGAAAGAAAGAAAGAAAGAAAGAAAGAAAGAAAGAAAGAAAGAAAGAAAGAAAGAAAGATTTGAGGAGTGTCCTCTGTGGGGTCTGGCTATCCTCTTAAACAACCATTTTGGGAAAATGATTCATATAGTAACTTCCTGGGTAGCAAGCATTTGGTAAAACAGAGAAAACTGAGCAAGATAATACTTTATCCATCACGATACCCCAGTATAAACTAAAATTTAGGCACAAACACCACACAGCAAATTTTGCAAGGATAAATATCTATGTAGGGACATATATATTAAATATCAGAGAAAATGTCAATGGAAAACAGAAGTATGCAATGGGGTTCTCTCAAAAAACTTTTCTAATTGGATAGAACTCCTAGATTTTACCTGAGATTTTAAAATAATTTTTCTGATACACTGTGTAAATCATATCCACTGAGCATACAATTATGAGTTTGATGTTTCCTTTAAAACTATACATTTCAGTAAAATTTCTCTAGACTATTTATTCACAAGTGTCTCCAATTTGTTAGTAGCTGTACATTAGAGTGATTTGTCACAAATATACAATAAAATTAATTTTGTATTCTGCAAAACTTAGTAAACTATAAGGTAAATCATCACCTTACAGCTTTGATCAATTTAGTTTTGAATCTGTAAATGTGTAAGAATGGTGAAGCCCAGTCCTAAATGATGAATCTGCTATACAAGTCTGGCATCCAAGACTCAGGAATCATTGCAGAAGATGGGTTAGAAAATTTATGAAAAGGAACAGGAACTTTGCTGTGAGATTCTGTGTTCTACAAATGTCAGAAGCCATACCCATTAATTCTAAACAGCATTGCTAGGGAAACATGACCTGCAGAAGAATAAAACCAATAGACATACTAACCACAGAAGGGGGAGATCTCATGGGCTCTCAAGCCTACACAAAGAACTATAGTCACCAAAGGAACATTGAAAACAAGGAAAATCCTCTTCCCCAGTGAAAAGCTCACCAACTGGTTCTACAATGTCAAATGGCCAGCTCTGAAAACGTAATACAAGTAATGTTATATCAACTGAACAAGGTTTTTTTTTTATGTATTCAGGAATGTGGTAGTGTGTGTTTCTGTGTGTAACAACAATTAATGAAAAAGAGGTCATTAATCTGAAAGACAGCAGCAAGGGGGTTAAATTGGAGGGTTTGGAGGAATGAAAAGGAAGGGTGAAATAATTTAATTATGATTTCAAATAACAAAAATAATGAAAACAAAAGAATGAGTTGGAGCAAAATTCAAAAGTAAAAGTTGGAAGAACTTTTCTGGGATTTGGTTCTTTACCCCAAATCTCTTCCTCTTAGTCAGAGACCAATGTCTGTAGCTTGAAATAACACATAACACGACTGAGATATGCCAGATGGTCTTTCCAGGAAAGTTAGGAACAACTTTCTTTTTCACAAAATTCTTTGGCAAATCAACTCAAAATTACTTTGCCTGTTAAGAGGAAATAGAGAGATGCCATCTTCCAAGCTTCAAAATTTTAGTGAAATTAAACTTTAGTGTGTTATTTTTAAAAGTAAGGATGCTCAGCACTTGTTTTTATAGAAACTGCCCCAACTCTAACTCTGTGGTTAGAATTAAGAACATCTCTACTGAGTACCTATTCAATTAAAGGTTTTTTTTTTATGACAGGATTGTCTTTAAAATAGTTTTATTAATTCTTAGAGAATTCCATATACTGTATTTTGAACATTTTCATATACCTTCCAGTCTCTCCCAGATCCATCTGCATTCCATACTCACTCAACTTTGTGTCCATCATATCCCATAGAGACCGTTGTTTTGTGACTAGGCACTGGAGCATGTGAGATCTACCAGTGATCATACTTTTAAAGAAAATAAATTCTCCTCCTCCTGGCAGCTATCAATTACCAGCACATCCTAACAACTACACAAAAATCAAAGCCACATCTTTTTTTTTTGAATTTATTTTATTTTACTTTACAATATAATTCAAATTTACATATCAGCCATAGATTCCCCGTTCTCCCCCCTCCCGCCCCCCCCCCCCGCCCCCCCCCCATTTCCATCTCCTCCAGGCAAAGACTCCCCCGAGGACTGAGATCAACCTGGTGGACTCAGTCCAGGCAGGTCTAGTCCCCTCCTCCCAGGCTGAGCCAAGCGTCTCTGCTAAGCCCCAGGTTTTAAACAACCAATTCATGTACTGAGCACAGGACCCGGTCCAACTTCCTGGATGCTTCCCAAACAGATCAAACCAATCAACTGTCTCACCCATTCAGAGGGCCTGATCCAGTTGGAGGCCCCTCAGCCATTGGTTCATAGTTCATGTGTTTCCATTTGTTTGGCCACTCGTCCCTGTATTCCATCCATCCCTGGTCCCAACAACTCTTGCTCTCATAAACCTTCCTCCTTCTCACCAATTGGACTCCTGGTCCCAACAACTCTTGCTCTCATAAACCCTCCTCCTTCTCGCCAATTGGACTCCTGGAGCTCCACCCGGGGCACTCTTGGGCATATACCCAAGGAATGCTCAATCATACCACAAGGGCACTTGCTCAGCTATGTTCATATCAGCATTATTTGTAATAGCCAGAACCTGGAAACAACCTAGATGCCCTTCAACCGAAGAATGGATAAATAAACTGTGGTACATATACACAATGGAATACTACTCAGCAGAGAAAAACAATGACATCATGAGGTTTGCAGGCAAATGGAGGAATCTAGAAAAAATCCTCCTGAGTGAGGTAACCCAGACTTAGAAAGACAAACATGGTATGTACCCACTCATAGGAGAATACTAGTTGTGGAACAAGGATGACTGGACTGCTACTCACATCACCAGGGAGGCTACCTGGAAAACAGGACCCCAAGAAAGACACGGGGATTGCCCAATGACGGAGAAATGGATGAGATCTACATGAACAGTCTGGACGTGAGTGGGGGTAATGAGGGGCGAGGGTCGAGGGAAAGAGAGCTTGGGGGAGCGGGAGAACCCAACTGGATCAAGAACAGAGAGGGAACACAAGGAATGTTCATGGTAAATGAAGACCACATGAGAAATAGGAAGGAGCAAAGTCCTAGAGAGGCCCACAGAAATCCACAAAGATGCTCCCACAATAGACTGCTGGCAATAGTCGAGAAATAGCCTGAACTGACCTACTCTGGTGGTAGGATGGCCAAACACCCTAATTGTCGTGCTAGAAACCCCATCCAATGACTGAGGGAACTGGATGCAAAGCCACATCTTACACCATTTTAAGGCCTGTGACTGGAGCAGCCATAGGCTCCAGGAAAGAACCTCCCACTATCACTCTGTCAGTAGAACAAACTGAATCCTAACTACTTCTCACTGTACCCACAGAGTAGTGTAGCTCTAAAAGCTCATCTGAAAAGCTTTCAGTAAATGGCAATCATTATTGAGACCTACTCTGGCCAAGTGCAGAGAATAGTGACAGTAGAGTGATCATCTCTTTAGATGACACCTATATCACATATAGAGACACCTATGTCACATCTCCTTACCCCCAAGGTGCTGGGATCATTGTGGAAGAGGGGGCCAAGAGAGTTTAAGAGTAAGATGCTACAACAAAATAGTTGTATCAGTCAAAGTTCTCTAGAGTCACAGAACTTACAGAATGAATCTCTCTCTCTCTCTATATATATATATGTATGTATGTATATTATATATACATATTTCCTACAAGGAAACCTCGGGTCACTGAATATATATATTATGTGTAGGAATAGGAATCCAGTACTTGCTCAGTCACATGAGGCTGGGTGTCTCAGAAGGTCTTCTGTATATGCTGGAATCCAGAAAAAGTAGCCTACAAATGCCAGTGAAGGAGTACATATGATGCCAAGGTGAGAGCAAGCAGAAGAATGAACACACCCCATTCCTTCTTCCATTGTCTTTATATAGACTTCCAACAGAAGTTGTGGCCCAGATTAAGGGTGTACCTTCCTGCCTCAAGGCCTGGATTAAAGGTGTGTGTCATCCAGCCTCAAGATCCAGATCAAAGGCATGTTGCCTTCCTGCCTCAAGATCCGGATCACAAGTGTGCCTTCCATTTCTGGATTGAAGTTCATTTCAGATATAGTCAATTTGGCCACCAAGAATAACTATCCCAACAGTATTTTCTAGACACAATAATGTAGTTGCTTTTATGCGTGCCCAGCAATTGTGACAGAATACATAAGACCTGTCTAATATCAAGCCAGACAAAATCCTATCAAAGATTGATGAGTTGGATAGGGCCTAGATTAGAAAATTGTCAGATAATTACATGTTTGCAAAATATTTTATAAACTACTAATGCTTATCTTTACTCTGCTTTTGACGTTGTAAAAGTTCAAGAAATAGTTATTAAAGAATGTATGTATGAAAATAAAGGATAAGTTTAAAAATCTAAAATATTGAATAGATTATTTAACATATCTTAAGCACTATAATATTTGGGTTGTTTTGTTTTGTTTTGTTTTAAGCAGAATTTCTCTATGCAGCCCTGGCTGTCCTGGAACTTGCTCTCCTGAACTCAGAGATTCATCTGCCTCTGCTTCCTGAGTGCTGGGATTATGTAACACCCCCACCAAGGTAAGGGCTATAATTTTCAAAGATGTTGAACAGCTTTTATTCTCCTTGAGGAGTATCCTACAAGGAAACCTCGGGTCACTGAATGGTAGCTCAGTAAGAAGAATTTAGTTCAGGCTGAAGAAACATAATATAGACAGAACTACTTGAGAAATAATGGAAACATGGGAAAAAATTTGGCTGCCTACTGCAGATGGCACTCCAGAAGAAATCATGGCCTCTCAAAATGTAGTAGATATGCTACACACGTGGAGCTCCACGGAGAAACCCTGTCTTGAAAAACAAAACAATTTATAAAGTAATGGAGAATGACACAGTGACTAATAACCTAGGTTTCCTTGTTGTAGTCTCTAGATGGCTAGGAAATAAAAATATCACAAACTTGTTTCAATTTGTAAAGTGAATTCAACAATTTTTATTGCTGAGTGTTTCAGGTGCTAGGTGTGGAAACTTATTAATACTGAGAGGAACATTTGCAGGGAATGTGCCAGAGGACAAAATGGTGGCGTGGTAACATATTCTAGACTTTAATGTTCTTTGATCTTTTTTGCCCTTATATAAATTATTTTGTGGTTATGAAGACAACACCTGGGGCTGGAGAGTTGGCTGAATGGTTAAGATGTTTGCTCTTTTAAATGACCTGGGTTCAATTCCCAGCACCTATGTGGCTGCTCACAGCTGTCTGTAGCTACAGACAGAGGGAATCTGATACCCTCATACAGACATACATGCAGGAAAAACACCAAAACACATAATAAATAAATAAATAAATAAATAAATAAATAAATAAATAAATAAATAAACAAGCAAACAAATAAATAAATAAGCAAATAAATGGTTTTAAAAAGGACAATGCCCAATTGTTGTGATCATCTCAACAACTCTATTTTCTCAGGAGAAAAACCCAGTCTCTTTTCCACTTCTATTCCCAGACAGTGCAATGCTTAATATAGTGTTTTTAAAATTTAACAAATTTGGGGTAAAGTCTCCTAAAGTATGTGGATATTTGTCTCCTTCAATGAAGCAAGACTGTAATTTATATTCACAAATTAGATTAGATCAAATTTGCAGCCAGTTGCAAGCCCTCAGGCAATTGGCCCCTGCCAACAAAACAATCTATCAAGTGCATCTGCTGTCCTTGAAGTTTAGGAAAGATAACTTGACAATCTCATTAAAACTTGCTTCCTTGGAATTCAGCTCCAAAAAGGCTTCTGATTTTTCCTGAAATCTCAACATCATTTTAGAACATATCATTTGGGGTTGCAAAGCACAAACTTGCAAGCAGTCTTTTTGTAGTTTTAGCTCTTAAAGAAAGGAAGTGGAGACCCTGTGGTTCTATTTCTGAATCTCATGGGCTGTTATCCACCAAGAAACTGAGTGCCCTGAGTCACAGCTTCCCTCAGACCACATCCTCATTATTTATAGTAAATATATAAGTGGGTGACAGGCTGTGAGCAACACAGCTGGTGTACCTGTCCTTTAGTGGTACATTGAAGGGGAAGAACAAAGGATGCTCTAGCAGCAGGATCTTTGGGGCTATAAATATTCAGTAAACTTACTGTAAAGCATGTAGGAGGAGAAAAGCAATGTTATCCTCGTATGTATCTTAGGGCATGGGATACACATCAGAGTCCTGCAGGCCTTCTTCACTGACCTGCTGTCAAATCACTTTGTAGAACTCAGATGAAGAGAAACTCAAGGAACCAGCCAGTGATGGCCTGGACTGCACAGGTCTGTTGCTTTAAAAGTTAAAATTATTTAAACAAACTTTATAATGAGAATTAATTACTGTTAGTTTCAGTTATACATTTATATTGCAAAAATATCAGTCTATAGAATACATAGTCTATTAATTCTTTCCAAATATAACAGTTATATTAATAAAAGTTAAAGAAATAACATGCACTTTGAGCACAGGACTTGGAGGGATTGAGCTGGATCTTAACTGAAGCTTCCTCCCTGAGGACTAGCTTTCATAGTGTAGGAAGGTGTCATGCAGCTGTCAAGGAGGAAAGTCCTACCCAACTTTGATGTCTATGAATCACAGCAGTAACTGGTCTAGCAAGATATCTGAAAAGGTTCAACAATGGCACTTACATCTGTTCAGTAACCAGCAGCTGTCTGATTGGATGTAGTGCCCACTCAATAGGAGGGAATTCATGTCTGATACTATGAAACTACCAACTACCTACCCCTGACTAGTTAGGTCAAGGAATCTAGAAGAGAACCCACTCCTGTTACTTTCCCAACTATTATAATCTCTGTCTGCACTCTAAACATTCATTTTTATACCTTCAGATAAAGTAGCTCTTGTTCCTCGTTAAAGAATCTTCTTTCTGCAGCAGACAGGTACTATTGCAAAAAGCCACAACTAATCAAAATGCAGAGAACCACTGACCATGGGATGCCCATCCCTAATTGGCCATCTATAACAAAATCTCTACCTCTATGTATATGTAAGTTTATATGTGACCTATTCATGTGCTACCTATGATCTAAATCCTTCTAATTTATCAATTGTCTGTCTTTTATGAATTACAGTATTTGAATATTAAATCAATATTTTATTTCTTCTGAAAGAATGTGTTTTCTATGTTGGTAACCAGGTTGTTTCCAGTGCCCAGATTTTAAGCCCCAGTGCCTAAAAGGACAGAAACGATATTGCCCGGGGTTCCTACATGAAGCACAATGCAAAAATAATTGTGATCCCACTTACTTCACAAAGAAGAAAAGCGATACATTACTGGGATAAGTTTAGCTTTTCTAAGAATCATAATTAAATAAAAATTTGACTCCCACATAGATATTAGTGAATTAAGCTTCTTGATGAAATTCATATTCACAACTCAATATTAATCTCATTATATATCTTACAAGAAATTACTCTGATTTTAGTTTCATCCTAACAAATCAAAGAAAACAGGTTTCATCACATACAGTTGACAGTCTCTGTATATGTTCAGACACAGAGACAGAATGGCATATATTTTATGTTAAAAATCAGTATTGAAAATACTCATTGACAAAAAAGACTAATGGTTTCAAAGACCATCAAGGACCTCTCATACCATCTTTGCTAATTGATGTAAAATTTTCAATTGTAAGTATTTTTTCATTATTCTTATTATAAATTACTTCTTTTTATTATACAATAATTTCAAGCCAAAAAATAAGCATATTAATCAAGAAAGAATGTACATTGTTATCTTGTAATATTGAAAATTTCTGCAGAGTGAGTTTTTCTTAATGTTGAAGAAGTTTGTGCTTTGGTAAACTAAGTTGGGAGCACAGGAGCTGGCCTTGTTACCTCATTACAGAAGACAGGTGGTGGTGTAGCTAAGGGTTGCTCAAGGGTGCTCTGCTGAAGACAGAGAGACAGTATTTCAAGGGGAAAACTTTCTTGACAGAGCACTCTGGGACACCTAATTAGCTCCTCTTCCTCAGACCACTTCCTGTTCTTTTCCATCCATTATCCTTCCCAGCCTTTATTCTTCTGGCCCTGCTTGTCATATTATACCAAGATTCTAGCTAATGGCTAGATATCGACACTGTTCAACCAGTTTCTCTAATCTGAACTCAGTCTTGATATTCAAACTTGTATTATCTTTAATCTAGAAAACATTATACATGGGTGCCTGTGCACATGCATGCACACACACACACCTGTACACACACATACACACACACATGCACACACATACACATCTGCACACACACACAACCACACACACACCTGCATACACGCACACCTGCATACACGCACACCTGCACACACACACACACACACCTGCATACACACACACACACACATGCCCACACACAAACAGGCACGCACACACCTGCACACACACACAACCACATGCACACCTGCACACACACACACACAAACACACACACGCACATCTGCATACACACACACACATGCCTACACACAAACAGGCACACACACACACCTGCACACACACAACCGCACACACACATCCACACACACACAAACACTTGCACACATACATGAACACTCAGAGTCTTCTCAGCCTTTACTGAACTTTCATGTTTATCACCAGTGTTACCATCCTTCATCTTTGCATCTCTGCTTCACCGAACAGTTCAGAACTCACATCTTTACAACACCTCCAATTTCTACCTCCTGTCACATTCAGATAGGAATGATGTGTGCCTACATGCAAGCTACTACATTTACCTTTCTGTGTTCTGAGATGGAGTAGCTATCTGTAGAGTCAGAAAGAGCATTACAGCTTGGAAGAGTACCAGCTGCTTATTTGTAATTGCAGTACCTTCACGTGGTAGCACTAATGTATACCTTATGTGTAGAATATAGTAATAATTTATCAAAATGTTAGAAAGTTTTAAAAAGTTTTCCTCATAATCAAAATAATCATAAACATTAGGTGGCTACATTTGTACATCTCATATTAAAATATGCTACTTGGAATATTTTATAAAATAATAATAACTGCAGAAAACATTACCTTGCCCCATTGGTGAAATAAAACTATAATTTTATGCATAGAATTATGTAGTATAGATTCTTATATTACATTTTCTCAAATATGGGTCATTTACATTGCTTCCAATATTCTGATATCACAAATATGTTTAAACAAATGTGTAGTGGTTAGCCATTCCAGTTTTGATCTGGAAGTTTCAACCCCCATTGAGGCTTCGGTAACTGTCACACCTACAAGGCGGGGCCAAGAGAGGACCCTAAAGACCCGAGATCCAGATGTGCCGCCTCTCTTGGTTCCTAGACTCTGGACGCTGGATGTAGACCGAGCAGAGCTCTCCAGAGAACACCACCGGACTGTGCCACACCTTTCCCAGACTCTGTAAACTATCCATTCACTTGTAAGTCACCCCACAAAATAAACCTCCCTTTTAACTATGTGGAGTGGCCTTAATAATTTCACCAATATAAATGTCTTCTCTTGATTATTAATTTATTACAATAACATCATAAAATGATAGTTGAGACTAAGAATATAGAATTTTTAAGCATGTGATATTTGTGTCAAACATAAATGTGGTTCCCCTCATATCAGCTAATCAAAAGATACAAAATTATTTTGTTACAGTTTTCTTAAAGATTTATTGATTTTATTTTGTGTGTATGAGTATTTTGCCTGCATGTGCATCACATACATGCTTGGTACTCCTGGAGGTCAGAAGAAGGCATTGGATCCCCTGGAACTGAATTCTAGCTGGTTGTGGACCATCATGTGGGTTCTAGGAATCAATCCTAGCTCATGTGCAATAGCATCAAATGCCCTTCACCCCGGGCCATCCTTCTATCCCCACACATTGTACTTTTATATTCTCATGTTTTTATTAATTAATGAAGTCAAATGGTCTGTCATTCATGAGCTTTCATATTTCTGGATTAATGAGGTATAATTTATTCATGGGCTCTGTTGAGATATTTCAAATTGATTTCTATGTTTTAATTATTTTGCTTTTGCTTAAAATACTCCAAAAATTTCTTCTGTTCACTCACCTTTCTAAAAATGATCTTATCAGAATTTTGATGTTTATATGAATTTTAAAATTGTTTTTGAATTTCCTAAAGTTGTTCAAATTTTAATTGAAAATAAAATACATTTATTTTCCAATTTTCTCATCATGAATTTGTGTATTAATTCCACATAGCCAAGTAAAATAATATCTCTTTAATTTTATGTGCAAATATTTTAGATATTATGTTTATTATTATTCCCTTAAATATAATAATTTTCTATTATAACTTCAGCAGATATCATCTATGTTTGGAAAAACCTCTAGGTTATTAGTTACTTGCATTCAAATTGTTTTATTTATTTGACTAAAAACTTTGACATTTTTCTACAATTCATTTTGATAGGCTTTCCAGTGTTTTCTCTCTTCAGCCCATGAACAAAACTACCTGAACTGTTTCTTGTGATGGTATGGATAAAGGCATGAGAACAAGCTTCTTTAGCGTGCAGTTTATTGTAAAGGAAAACTGTCACAATTCCATTGGTAAAAGAGCAGAGCCGCTGCCACTGGTCTATTGACAGCATGGCCATGGAATATAAATCTAACTCCAAACAACAGCATAACATTTATTTTCTACTTACTCCAATTAAGATAAATAAGAGCATGAGGAAAATGTACTCCTATGTTAACAATTATCTCTAGTTATCAACTTGTATGCTTACTTCACTCATAACAATTATTTATTGAATTACAATGAACATCTACTTTTATATGTTGATAATGTATAGTGATATTTTGTTTGTGATCTCACAAACAAAGCTTGCCTGAAGATCAGAGTGCTGTGCTGAGCCACTAGTTAGCCATAAATGCCAGACAGATGTGGCATATTCCTTGAGAGGCATGTGGTAGACAGATGTCTATGGGTTCAAGGCCATCCTGGGCTACACAAGATTGATCCAGTCTAAAAGAGAAACAGAGTCAGGCAGTGGTGGCACACACATTTAATCCCAGCACTAGGGAGGTAGAGACAGAAGTGATATGGCTGGGCAGAGAGAGGAATATAAGGCAGGAAGAGACAGGATCTAGCTCCTTTTGAGGCTGAGGATTTTGTAGAGGTGAGAACTCTAGTGGCTGGCTGCTCTGCTTCTCTGGTCTTTCAGCTTTCAGCCTGATATCTAACTCTGGGTTTTTATTATTGAGACGAATTAGGATTCCTGCTACAATAATATATTTTTTATCATTATTTTTCTTACTAAGTTCTATATTTTTATTATTATATCCATATTTCCATATTCCTTCATTATGTATCAAATATTTTCAGATACTGTGATGGACTTTTTGAGATTATAATTACAATATTTCTCCTTACCGCCTTCCATACCCTCTCAAACTCTCCTCTCCCCACTCTCCTTGAAATTCAAAGCCTCTTTTTCACTGAATGTATATATATATATATACTCAGTCCACATTTGGTTACTTTTATGTATATTTTCAGGGCTGACCACCTGGCACTGGAAACCCAGTTGTTGTGCTCTTTCTTGGAGAAGGTCATATCTCCCACTCCCTGAATTCTTCAGTTGTCTGTAGTTCTTTATGTACAGTTGAGGCTTCATAGCTTTTATCTGATATTTAAATGCTGGGCTTTTTTAGAGGATTATTTTGTTTCTCATGTCTTTCTTTTCTTATGTTTTCCTTTACCCATTCAAATTTTGGACAGCCTCAAATGTGACCTATAGTTTGCTGACTTCCAAATTTCTGTACTACTTATACTCTCTAGAACTATAGTTTTATAAGATTTATTCATTTATTGTTTTTATTTTCAGGCATATAAATCACCTGAGTGCAATGTCCCAGAAAACAGAAGAGGTGTCTGATGCCCCCAGAACTAGAGTCACAGGAAGTTGTAAGTTTCCATGTATATGCTGAGAACAGAAAACAGGTCTTCTCCAAGAGCAATAGGCAATCTAAATTGCTAAGAAATATCTTCAGACCTCAAAACTGTACTTTTGAAAGCTTTTTTGTTTGTCAGTCTTAACTGGATGCTTGTCTGCAATGTTTAATTTCAAAAAGAGATTCGTGGAGCTGGATAGAAGCCTCAATGTTTGAGAGTACTTGTTCCTCTTCCATAGGACCTGGGTTTGACTCCTAGCACCCATACAGTAGTTGACAACAATCTGCAAATCCAGTACCAGGGAATCTAACATCCTCTTCTGGCCTCCATGGGCACCATACATGGTACACACATACACGTGCAGGCAAACACTTATAAATATAATTTTTAAAAACTCCTTTTAAAAAGTGATTTTCATTTTTTAAAGCCATCTTTTTTGTAGTGCCAGCATGATAATGTTAGTAATGATGTTTCATGGTAGCAGAAACGTATAACAGAATTGAGAACATTTATTCATAAAATTAAAATAATGATTCATTATAAGAACATTTACAACATATTTACCAGTCATTAACTGCTGTATCTAGCAATATTAAAGCAATATTAAATACCATGCCCATTTAGAATTTGAATACATTGCCCAAGGCTGTTCTCATAACACAAAATAGTCCAACTATCTTTTTAGACTCACCACAAAGTCTTAAATCCAAACCTCTGTGTTTCCAGGCTAAAAGCAATGAGAGTCATCTTTGAGTCATTTCTTCCTCTTCTGTCACTAAACGATTTGTCAACAAATATCAGCCTCACAAATATTCAATATTTTATTACATCTACTACACTTTCAGTTTTCCAGAAATTCCAGGTTTCATAGTATAGCAAAAAAAGAAAAAAAGAAAAAATTCTAATACTTTGTTTCCATGCTATTTTCAGTATAACCAGGTCAGGTTATATCATTCTTTTGTTTAAAATCTTTCTTTAAATTCCCATTCCCTACACTATAAAATTCAAGCTTCTCAGCATATTACACAAGGTCTTTTATCCTCTAAATTATTATGACAGTTACAAATGTTCACCATTTGTTTCACAATCCTGCTTAATATGGTGCCAATCATATTGAACTTCTATTTTGTACCCAAATATCAAGACATATGTGTATACAAGTATACATATATGTCTGTATATATGTATTTGAAGCCCTATGCATATATGACTATTTATCCAGAAATCTAAATATATTTGCATAAATACACTCATATCCACTGCATTTTAATATAATCATATATAACATCTCACTTATGGCAGTCTTCAGTGTTTTTTTTTTTTTTTTTGAGAGAACAAAGGAAGGAACAGTAAAGGAAAGAACGCAAAGTTTCTAGGCAATTATGTTTGAGAAAGGATGTTATTCATTGTTGTCAGCCAATCCCATAAGCACAGTAGTTTGCAGACCAAAAGATTCAGGACCTTGGAAAGAGTTACTTGTAGCCTGTAGGGGGAAGATTGCGGAAAGTTTTACTATATCATTTCCTCAATAATGCCATAAAGCTATAGTTCTAACAATAAGGTATACATACTCACACATCTCAGTGTGTAGACACTCACTACTGTTTACATGAGTTTTTTTTTTTTTAAAGATTTCCACATGCCTTATCTACTTAATGATTACTTGGCTTAGTTCCAAATTTGGAGAAGTTAGCCTGAGTCCTATAGTTTGAAGAAATTAGATAAATTCTGAATTCATCATCATGGTTGAAAGGTGGGAAAACATGGTTATGAAAACAGATTTATTAATTAATTGTGATCAATGATTATTAGAATTGGCTTGGAGCAATTAGGGTTGCTAGTATCTAATAAAAAATATTACAAATTCATTTTAATAGATGACATTTTCCAGGTGTAAATTTTATAGAGCCATCGGTATACTTTATTAGAGTCATTAAGCTTTCAGTAATATAAGTATAATTTCCCTTGGTTCTACAAATTTATATCAATTTCTACACTATTTCTTTACTAAATATACAATTGAATGCCAGCCATTCTGAGTGAATTCTTAATTTGTTTTATTTTTAATATTATCATATAATTGCATTTTCCCCTTTATTCCCTCCAAACCCTACCATATACACCTCATTGCTCTCTTTAAAATGGATAGGCACTTTTTTCATTAATTGGTGAATGCATAACAATTTAGTAGAAAGAAACTAAAATTGAATAAAATCAACTACCTTTCTTAACTATTTTATTGCATTAATATTTTTATTGTGCTAAACACAATGATTACTCAAATATCAAGTTCATAAAACTCTAAATAATCGGAAGTGACCCTGATCATTTAGCTACACAAACATCTGGCAAGTAAAAGACAACATCTAAATCAAAGATTAGCTAGGCTGGGGAAAATGAAGCTTTCTTAGAACAGTTGCTTGCTTGATAAATGCTTTCCGCTTTTCTTCAGTGTTTATTTTTGATAAATTGCCAAGCTTTGCAATGACTTTGCCTTGACATTTATCTCACAGTCAGCTGCCATTATCTTGTGACAACCGATTCTTTTCTTTTATCTCACAACTCATAATTGCAGAGTCTTCTACCTGGCTTTCCTATAAATTTTGAAAGTGATGTTATAAAATTCCAAACTTTCTGGGAATATATCTTCAGAAATATGGGAATGGATAACTAACACTAAAGACCTCTTAGAAAACTAACTTTTTCTTAGTAGAAGCTTCCTAAAATATATACTCACATCTTTATAAAATATTTTATTTTATAAATTATTTCATAGATTTTCCCTATGAGTTTGCAAAAATACTATATATATGTATCTATATCTGTGTGTACATATATGTATCTCTCTATATGTATATATATCTCACAGGTTAACAAATACAAATACCTGTGCCAGAAATGAGTTACCTCTTTTGAAACTGCTGACAATAAGGTGTAACATATCCTATAAAATTACAGTCTAACTTCCTGAGATTTAGAGACCAGCCCCCAGCTCCCATCCTGCCCCGGACTTCCCTTATAGACAAAGGTGAGTGCCCGCGCGCACCCTAGATCCCGTCCCTGGGCACCAGCCACCCCTGGGAAGACCTGCCCACCTTGGCCCCAACTTCTGGCCGGGGGCAGGCTTCCTTCTACACCCCACCCCTACCGGGAAGGCCCCCCTGCTCTAAGATCCCCTGCAGTCTCCAAGCCCTGCCCCCAAGTCCATCATCCCCGGAGACCCCCACCACTTCCTGAGACTTAGAGACTGACCCCCAGCTCCCATCCTGCCCCGGACTTCCCTTCTGGACAAGGTGAGTGCCCGCCCGCACCCTAGATCCCGTCCCTGGGCACCAGCCACCCCTGGGAAGACCTGCCCACCTTGGCCCCAACTTCTGGCCGGGGACAGGCTTCCTTCCATATCCCACCCCTACCGGGAAGGCCCCCCTTCTCCAAGATCCCCTGCAATCTCCAAGCCCTGCCCCCAAGTCCATCATCCCCAGAGACACCCGCCACTTCCTGAGACTTGGAGACCGGCCCCCAGCTCCCATCCTGCCCCCGACTTCCCTTCTGGACAAGAGACTTCTTTTCTGGACAAGAGCTGCCATCTTGCCTCGGACTTCACATCTGGACAATAGCTCCCATCCTGCTTCTGCCTTCCCATCTGGACAAGAGCTCCCAACCTGCCTCGGACTTCCCATTTGGACAAGAGAGTCCCATCTGGACAAAAGAGAGAGACTTCCCGAATCTGTCAGCTCTCTTTCCACCAAGGGTGCTGATAAGACCAAGATCGAACACAAGGAGATGGGCAGACGTCAAGGCAGAAGTACATACAACAAAATGAAGAGCAATACAACATCACCAGAACCTAGCCCTCCTCCAACATCTAGAGCTGAT
>CABHPQ010147968.1:1594-33666 GCA_902168405.1 Peromyscus aztecus
TGTGTGTGTGTGTGTGTGTGTGTGTGTGTGTGTGTGTGTGTGTGTGTTTGATGACTAGTAGTGGTTTTTGGAATATTGACTAGGCAAGAGATAACTCAGGTAATCCTCCCACTTAAAATGCTACCTCAAAATACATAAAATCATTGAAACTTAGTTGGGTAATGGATTGAAGGAGAGGGTAGGCTATGAATCTACACTGCTGTCTCACTGCTAAATGAATACTTGTACTTTGATATGTCCACAACTGGTCTCCTGAAACGAAATGATAACAAGAGTTAGTAAATGCTGTCTGTGTTAGGAGATGATCATATAAAGATCCAGTGCTGTGAGCTTTTATCTAATGTAGAATTGCTAATACTGAGATGCATATGTATGTATATGCACATGTACATACATAATGCACATATGTGTATGTATATGACATAAGGACAGGTACTTAGCTTTTAAGCTTATCAGGCTGATGAGCTATACATAATTCTTTGTATGAGGGGTAGAGGGTGAATGGGTGTGTGGGTACATGGGGTGGATATTGTGTGGGTGTGTGTAGCGTGGGGTGTGTGGGATATGTACACATGAGTGTCTAGGCACACCAAGTGCATGTGCATGTAGAGGCCAGGGGAGAGCATCAGATGAGTTCCTCCACTACCCCATGCCTTATTCCCTGAAGACAGAGTCTCTAACTGAACTGGAAACTGGTTATTGTGGATAGCTTGACTCGTTAGCAAGCTCATGGAATCCTCCTATCCCCACCCGACTCCACCCCCAGCACAGGCATGGTGACTTGTTCTGTGGGTCCTGGGTATTTAAACTCAGGACCATCATACTCATACGACAAGTGCTCTTAACCACTGAGCCAACTCCCAGCCTACATAATTCTTTTAATGTTTAACTATTTTTACTCTATAAAATACTTTGTTCCTGGGGATAGTGGAACCCAGACTCAAAGATATCAACTTCCAAGTCCTCAGTTCATCTTACAGGAAGGGTATACCTTCAGGCGGAAAAGGTTTTACTTGGATCCTGGTGATTTTATTCCGAGTCATAGAGGAATCCAGGGGGCACTAGGGAAAAAAAAGACAGTCAGTGACCTTGTTTTCTTCTGAAGTATAAATCAAAATAAACCTGTCTTCCTGGACCTTGCTTCTGACCATGTATTTGGTCACATCTATTATGGTTGGTTTTACTGTCAACTTGCCAAAACTTAGAATCACTTGAGTAGGGAACCTCGCCTAAAAACCGTCCCGATTGCCCTCATTGGTGTGAGAGGGCCACCCTGATCGTGTGCTGGACCTTCAGGTAGCAGCGCAGATATTCACAGGGGTCTTTCGGAAGGGAGCTTCGTCTGCCTTTGCTTGGTTGGCCTTTCCTCTGGCAACAGAGGTGATTTCTCCCATTGTTGGTACGGCTGCCGATTCCTCAAGTGATGGCAGGATCAGCGTTTCCAAGTTTCCACAGGTGAACAGGGACTTCCAGCTCTTCAGGAACTTTCTGGACTTCTGGTGCCAGTTTGGGACTCCTGAGGCCCCTGCCTTGTGATCTGAGTGGCTACAGGTCACAGACCCTTAGTGAGAGATGAATATTCTGGGACTACTTCAACAATTGAGGCGGCCAATACTGTGGCTTGGGTGTGATTGGGATATTATTGTTTTAAAGTAAAGTTCACTTTGTACACACACGCACACACATACATACACACACACACACACACACACACACACACACACACACCTACTCCCTTCATGCTGTCCCTCTAGAAAACCTGACTAAAACACCATCACATCACAGCAACAAGAAAACTAAAGCAATCTATCACTACTAGAAAGTAAATAATGTCAAATCAGATATTTTATTAACATTAAAAATGTTAAGAACTCAGAAGTGACACATTTTTTATGTCTAGACAGAAACCAATAAAGATTGATGAAGTAAAGTTAACCACAGAAAATAATCAAGATGGAAACACAACATCTATGACCTTGACTATCCCTGGACATCTGGAGGACCAATGTGGCCTAGAGACATTATAGCAATGAACAAACAGTGCTTCCCAGACGTGTACAACATGTTGAACATTCATGATCAAAGCTTTGTGGCCAACTCCGAGGAAGACAAACAGGCTGCCTGCAGCCAGAGGTGACTATCCCAAGGGCTCAAGCTCCCTCTCAGCTAACTTGAAGGCGAAGGCCAACGACAGCTTCCAACCTGTACCCTCTCCTTCTAAAGCTGGTGTTCTCTGGAGCAAAGTATGAGAGAGCTTTAAGGAACTGAGACCCGACTTCAAAGTTCAGAATACAAAGGGAGCATCTCCCACAACAACAAATGTATTGAATAAGCCCCTATAAAAGGCCAATAACCCCACCTCTCATCTATCATTTATATACACTACTGACTAAATTTTTCATCCATACTCACAAGCTTTTTCTCTATCATTTTAGCTCTAAATCTTTCACCTCATAAAATGGGCTGTACCCTGTTTGAGGATTTCGTAGTCACATGGCAGGACATTCCTGAATCGGTCTGAACCCACAGGTAACAGTGAGTGATGAATATACTTGGCTCGGATACCACGTATCCCATTGCAGGCTTTTTATTTTGCAAGCTGTGCATACTACAGTGTGAAAATTCCTATTAGACTCCCCAGAGCACTGAAGAAGACAAAAGATTTTAGCAGCCTTCCACATGAGGTAGTCCACAAAAATATGGATTCAACTACAGGAAATAATAGAGACTCGCCATTGTGAACTACTTGTGCCTGGGGCCAATCCACAAAATCAGGCAATAGTAGAGATTCTACATTAGGGCTGGATATTACTACCCAGGTCAAGCTACTCCCAGGAGCCCGGCTAGGATTACCTTGGGTGCATTCTAGAAGGCTGCAGGTGGCCCACATTTCATTGTCACACATAACGAACTTTCACTATTTCCTTTAATAATCCTCAACCCCTGCCTTGGATAGTCAGGTAGAATTTATTCTCTCCTAATTTCAGTTTTATTCCTTCCAATGCCTATTTCAGACAGAGCTAAAATATAAATAAATAAAAAATCCCATATCCTCATGGAATTACACCTAGATTTTCTTACACGGCTTTCACCTTTCCTTTGATAATGCCAGGCACTTTTCTCTGAAACCCTGCCAACCTGTCAAATTCCTTTTGGGAATTCTGAGATTCAAAATGGACACATTGTAATAGAAAAACCAGATGATTGAACCGGGTGCTAGAGCTTAAGCCTGGCTTTATTCTACTGTTCACATATTTATTAGGAGGGAAGAGAGGAGTCCACTGCTTTGCCCTGCTTTCTCCATTCAAAAAAATATCTAAACGAATATTTCCGTAGCTTCTGCTTGTCTCCTGTAAAATGACTCACCTAAAATCTATTTTAGGAATTCAAATAATTTATCAATACTTACACAGTATGCTCTTTTGTCACAACAAATGAAGCCCGTAGTACAATTTTATCTTTATACAATCCTTTAATTCCACAAACCCACATTCCTTTACATCAATATTAAAAAGTGTGTTTCTGGTGTCAAGAACTGCTCTGAAACAATTATTTGTCCAACTGATAGAAACCAGATTCCCCTTACATGCACAGCGATGAATTGCAGCCTTTTAGACCTAGCTTAATGAGGAAAGTCCCGGCCTTGCCTACAGCGGCTTCAGCTTGAACTCTACACCGCTGTCGTCACAGTCGCAGAAGCAGAGTTTAGTCATTCCAGTGTGTAAGCTGCCCGCCCTTACCAAAGCTAGAAGTGAAGTATCCACCCAAAGCTGTAATTACCGAAGAAAATACTACGTCAGTAAAGGTGAGAAAATGCCTAATCTCATTCAAAATATTGCTTTAAAATACACTTTCTTCAGACACGTTGAAAGAGATGTCACATAAACAAGGCCAGTGTCCTTGGGCTATCTATCACCACTCTTTCCGTTCATACATACATATAAGAACTGCAGACTACTGTAATCCTACCTTAGAAATCTAATTTTTGTAATATGGAGGCAGGTATCCACCAATGACAAGCCCCTGAGCTTCAGCCAGTGATAGGCAGCTAAATAACGAGACTGTGTCTAAATTAGAAAGATGTCTATCATCAAAATATTACCATACTTTGTATCAGTATTCTGCCAGCACTCACTGCCCAGAGGGGCAGAGTGGAACTCTAAAATAATCTAGTTCTGAGTGCTACCCGATTCATGAACTGTTGAGTTTGGTTCAGTTTTATTTGCTGTTATTGGTGGGGGAGAGAGGGGAAGCTCAAATAAATTCTACTTCATTTGTCAAAATAAATGTTTCTTTCTCTTTCAACAAAGCTTTTTTTCCATTTTAATGAAGTTACTTGTTAGGTTAAAGTATCTTAGTAAACAAAACTATTTCTCACAAGTTGCTTTTTTTTTTTTAAGATGCTTGAGTTCTCTGACAAACAGACATCTAGATGACATTAGAGGTATGCAGTAGGCAGTTTCTAAGACCACTCCCAATTGCCCTTTCTTCCTGTCATCAAAGTCTTGCATAATCTCCTCTACTTATATTCGGGCTTGTCAAATGACTTTCTTTTTGTCATTTGACTTAAAATATGAAAAAGTAAGCAAGTTTTTATTTCTGTGACTAAACTAGAAAAAGTTGAAACCTTGCCAGAAGAATTCCTTTTCACTCACTCGGCCAGAGTAAGTCAGTGCAGTGGGAGATCCTCATGGCAGAGGACTAAACAAGGCCTCCAATCAACAGGAACTAAGGACCTAGCAAATCAGTGCAGGAAAAACTAAATCCTCCAGGTCCTTTTGTAGTTGAGCCTTGGATAAGACCCCAGCATTAGCTAGCCTTGATTACCAGCTTAGAAGAGACTCCAAGCAGATGGACAAAAACACCGACCAAAAGCAGCTCAGCGAAGAAAGGGTTAATTTGGCTTACAAGTCCCAATGACTGAGGTCTATCATTGAGGGAAGTCAGGGAAAGAACTCAAGAGGAGAAGAGGAAGGAACCATGGAGGAGTGCTGGTTACTGGCTTTGCTTCCAGGCTCATATTCAGCTACCTTTCTTAGACCTCCCAAGACTACCTGCCCTGGGTTAGCATCATCCACAGTGGGCTAGGTCCTCCCACACCACGAACAATCAGGATAATGCCATACAGACACGTCTATAGGGCAATCTTGAATTGAAGTTTCCTCCTCCCAAGTAACTCTAGCTTGTGTCAAGTTGACAAAAAATAACTGACACACAAACACATCACTATTAAACCATAACCTTTCCTTTCTTATTTATTCCCTACAACTCATATTAATATCACAATATAATATGTAGTATAACTAGAAAAGTCCCACAGTCTTAGCTGGGCGTTGGTAGCGCACGCCTCTAATCCCAGCACTCGGGAGGCAGAGGCAGGCGGATCTCTGTGAGTTCGAGGCCAGCCTGGGCTACCAAGTGAGCTCCAGGAAAAGCGCAAAACTACACAGAGAAACCCTGTCTTGAAAAACCAAAAAAAAAAAAGTCCCACAGTCTTTAAAAATTCTAACACTTTAAAATTTCAAAATCTCTTTAAAATATCCAAAAGCTATTAATTGCAAGTTCTTATAAAATCAAAAGTGAGCTAAATACTCTCTTACTCCAAGAAGAAAGGAGCAGGACACTGTTACAAACTGGTCAAAGAAAAATTTGAGCAAGCATAATGTGTAAATAGTTCAATGTCTAATATTTGGGACTCACTCAAGATCTTCTGGACTCCAAAGGCTTGGGTAGCTCTGCCTCCTGACACCTTCAATACTGGGTCCCACTACAACTTAAGCTGCACTTTCAATAATGGCCTCCTAGCTTCTCTGCAGGGACTCCAACCCTACCACACAGTGACAGGTCTCAGCTACGCTCCAGGACCCCTTTATGCCTTCAAAACTAGTAACATGTGGGAGACTCTCATACATTTACTGGGTTCTGCTTCCCAGTTTGATGTGCAGCCTTGCCCTGCCCCAACCTGGACCACAGCTTCTGTGTGCTGACTCTGAGGAAACACTTTCCAGAAGATTTCATCTCAGTGATGCTTGTCTTTTAAACACAATTGTTTAGTCCCAGCTAACCAGCATCAATTACCCCAGTAAAGTTTCACCTCAGTGCTGGTCTTTTGGGAATCACGGTTGATTCTTTAGCCCCAGCTGACTGGAAACAGCCCAGACGGAAATCTTTCCTTCCCTCCGGAACGTCATGAGCCAGGCCTCCTTTGTCTGTGTTTCTCTCAACACTCTTGTCTTCCAAGCTCCCCGAGACGAGTCCATTAAGCTTTGAGCACTAATGGCTTTTCTATCCCAATTTTCCAAACATTTCCACACTTCTCATAAAAACAGCATGGTCAGGATTGTCACAGCAATGGCTCACTCTCTGGCACCAATTTCTGACTCGGTTTCTTCTCTACTGCTGTGATAAAGTGCTGACTGAAAGCAGTTTGGGGAAGAAAAGGCTTATTAGGCTTTCAGGTCCAGATCACAGTTGATCAATGAGGGAAGTCAGAGAAAGAAGCAGGAACGGAGGCAGAAATCATGAAGGAAAGCTGTTAACTGCGCGACGTTCAGGCTCACATTCAGCTGCCTTTCTTAGACCTCCCGGGACCACCTGCCCAGGGGGTGGCATTATCCACCGTGGGCTGGACCCTCCCACATCAATCAACAACCAAGACAATGCCACGCAGACATGCCTAGAGGCCAATCTTCTAGAGGCATTTATTTTCTCAAAGTTCCCTAGTCAAAAGGTGACTCTAGTTTGACAAAAACTAACCAGCACACCACGATGATAGTAACTGAGAGATGATAAAAATGTATTGTATGATGCTCAATTTTATTTATTTATTTATGTATTGACATAAACACAGCTATGTCAAGAGCTCAGTGCCTCAGACCAATGGGAATGGCAAGACTTTCCTGGACCAGGCTCAAAGGAATGACAAAACTCTCCTCTGGTCAAGTACAGATGTTACAAATGATTGCCCATTAGCTAAACCAGTCTATGAAGAAACTATAAACTACAGCTTCCTCTTCCTAGTTGACTACACCCTGAAACTGTTCCCTACAGAGACCTCCTACCTACCTAGACTAGCTAACCCAACTCCTTCTAGTTCAACTGCATATAATAAACCTGTCTTCTCACTCAGTGGGGTATAATAAACACACTGAAATTCTAGGCGGCGGCTGCACCTCTGTCAGAGCCCACAACCCACCAGATCTCAGCTTTTCTGTGTGTCTGTCTTTTCTTCATCCCCTCCTCTCACCAGTCAGGACAAGTTCAAAGCCATGCAGGGCATGGCACACTGGAGAAGATAATATCTTACACAACAATACATAACAATTACGATATGTAAATAAATGTATTGGGGAAGGAAATGGTGCTTTTCACACAGGGCTTCCGGGTGGTGTGAGTCAGGTCCCTGGTAAAGGAGAAACACCAGAAGATAATGTTGGCCAGACAAGTATTGTACTATGGTAGAAATCTAAGTGAAAAGTCCCACATCATATAAGAATGAGCCTTGCCATGCTGAGTCACTTGCTGGGAGCAGTCTGGAGGATCCAGGGTCCTGGCACAATTGCCATGGTGAATCCCAAGAGGACCAGCTAGAGTTCCACAGCATGAGACATGGCTGGTGCATTTCCACACTAAAGAGAAGCTAGCCAAAATTGCGGTACTAGAAAGCAAGCAGAAAATATCCTTCTAAAATGATATTGCTTGGGGATGGGAAGAAAACTTATTCAGTGAAGTTCTAACCTTGCAAGCAGGAAGATGAGTTCAATCCCCAGAACCCATGTAAAACAGCCAGGTGTGGAAGTGAGGATTTTTAATCCCAGTGCTGGGGAGGTGAAGACAGAAAAAATCCATGAAGTTTATTGGACAGCAAGTTCCAGACCAATGAGAGACCAGTCATTCTCTCTCTCTCTCTCTCTCTCTCTCTCTCTCTCTCTCTCTCTCTCTCTCTCTCTTTCTTCTCTCTGTCTCTCTCTGTCTCTCTCTCTGTTTCTCTCTCTGTCTCTCTCTCTGTCTCTCTCTCTGTATGTGTGTGTGTTCATGTATGTGTACACTCATGTGTGTATATACACATGCGTGGAGGCCACAGAGGATGATCTGATCTCAGGTGTTTTACAGGCATCAGCAATCTTAGAGAGACAGAGACAGAGACAGAGACAGAGACAGAGACAGAGAGACACACACACATAAGCACAATCACATACATAAACACAACACACAGGTCATAGCACTTAGGATGTGATTGAGAAATTCTCTTGCATGTTCTGTTCTTGGTGGTATTAACCACAATGGGCAGAGAAGCAGTAGTCCATGAGTAAGCGGGCCATGACACAGCAGAAGTACAAATTCTATCAGCTCCTCTGTGTGGCCTCACAGACACCTCATCTTTGGGAATACCACCCTCAATTATGCAGCTCTTACGTTATTAAGTAGGGACTGAAAGTTCACTGCTTCCTCAGACAAAAGCATCCTTTCTTAAGAAAACATTCCCTACTTAAGGACAAAAAAGCGTAAGAATGAAATAATTACTGGGCATATTTAGACAAGTATATTGCCCTCATAATTTGTGACAAAACTGAAATAATCCATGTATGTGAGGGAGAAAAACATATCATCACCTTTCAATTAGTTTATAAATATTTATACTTTTTAACTACAATTAAAGACTTTAATCATATAATTCACTGTCAAATTAAGTTTTAGACTCAATTGTGCCAGACTGATTGTAGAAGAGTGAACAAGAATTTCAAATTAGGTGGATTGGAGTTGAATTATACGAGGCTGGAACCAACATGCTGGCTGTGTTTCCGTGGTGTGGAATGAAGAGCATGCCTTCACTGAAGTAATAAGCAGTGTACTCTGGTGCACTGAGAAACTCAGGGAGGCTGTTTGCTATACAATGGGGATGCTTTCATAGGCGCAAACTTCTGGATGTCTGTATAGATGACATGACTTTGGACTAGCCAAGGACAGGTGACAGCAGTTACTCATTAGAGCCAGTGTGAATATATTCCTTTTAATAAAAACAAGGCCAAAGTGATACATGGAAGGACCTTTACCTGTGGGAGTCTGTATCAGTGGCTAATAGACCATCTTATTCCTAAAGGCAAGAGGTATGAACAGCCAGCCAATGAGAGTGTTACCTTACCTATGCAATGATAAAAATTCCTAAGCTGGTAAGTAGAAGACCTATGGCAAGCATCATATTAGAAAATGGCTATAATCAGTTCCCAGAACCAGAGGCAGTCAGCAGACAAGACAGAATAGCACAGAGACAAGAACACCCAGTACACATTAGGTTGTTCCCCTCATGGAACCTACAGGGGTTTTTTGAGGTAACATGGGAGAAAATAAAATACCCAGCTCCTTTGGAAGTTGAATGTAGTATCAGAATAATACTGACACTAGGGAATACAGATTTCCATTGATTGGAATGAAAATGTAATTGCTTCATGGTGTCTGTGGATCCACCCGATGTTTTTCCCAATCAGAGTGAATATATGATCACAATAAATATGTCCAGCAACTATCAGAAGCTTCATGTTCGTTTGTTTTGTCTTTAGAAATAGCTATCATGGTGGGAAGGATTGAGAGAAGTCCTTGTAACTGTTCTCCAAAGCCAACACAGTAAATCAAAAGGTGTGCCATATGCTCTTGGAATCACAGACACACTGCTTTCCTCAGAGCCAAACAACACAAAGACGCTGGTTCCTGCTGTGTTCCCGTTCCAGTAGTCAGGGCAGCCTTCCAACAAGAGAAAGAAAAGAGTAACTCATAAGACAGCTCTGAAGAATGAAAGACAAGGACATCTGACAAAGAGGTACATGAGCACACCTGTGAGAGGAGACAGCCTGTGCAGAACTTGACCTCACACCCATGCACACCACATAGAAAACAGTAGAGGAGATGTTTTCTGGCATCTCAGTGAGTCAGCTCAATGAGCAAACTAACTCACCAGATGCACCCAAACTACTAGTTTCTGCTCTTTCCCAGCTCAGTGCCAACATCATGGATCCGTAAACAGAGTTGGCCGTAGTGACGCCATGCACAGCCCCATCACCTTGGCACAAACAACAATAATGGGGGCCTGTAGATCATATCACTAAAACTCCCAGTGAAATTGTGACCAGTTAACTTGCTGGGGTCCTTTTATGCGAATCAAATAGAAATCATAAGAAGTCAAGGACAAATTCATCCAGCACTAGTCCTTTGGCAATTCTCAAAACTCTTGACTTCCAACAATCCTGAGTAGCAGCAACGGACCACAAGGATCGACGACAGCAGGCAGTCCTCCAGCCCCTCCCAGTGCAGACCTCTCGGGACCTCTACCCCAACAGAGACAAATGTTAAAGTTCCCGTACAAGCCTACTACAATACACATTACATTAGTAAATTGTCGTTTGCCGTTTAAGCCTGTTGAAAGTGGACTCTGGAAGTGAGGAGGCCCTCCAGTATCTCAGACTTAAGCACGTTTATTTCAAGTAACTTCTCAAACTTCCTGTCCTGGGGCAGGCTGGAGCCTTCTCTGTAACAAAGCAGGAAAAATAGCAAACAGCAAAGGGTATTAAAAACACCGTGTCCTTGAGACTTCGTTACCATTGTTTATCCCAGGCTCCAAAAATGCCTGCAGTGGGGACAGGAACCTGGAAGTCTCTCAGCAGGGAGTTCCAGAACTCAGTGAGGATTCCCCAGCGGTATCTGCTGGCTGCTGTAGCCCACCAATTGAGTGTTACACCTGGAGTGGTTCGGATGGGATGTCCCACGTAGTCTCGGGCATTTGCACACTTGGCCCCCACTTGGGGACACTGTGTGAGGAGGTCTCAGAGTTGTGGCCTTGCTGGCGAAAGTAGGACACAGCGGGCAGGAGTTGAGAGTTCAAAGACTCTCCCCGTTGAAATTCCAGATGTGAGCTCTCGACTGCTCCCCTGCTCCTGTTACTAGCTGCTTCTGCTCTGCTATCATGGACTCTAAGCCTCTGAATCCATACTCCTCAAATAAACTCTTTCATAAGTTGCTTTGGTCATGGTGTCTTCTCACAGCACCAGAAAAATCAACTCATACATACCTCTGTTTGTTCTATCAGACTACTTCTATTGAAGGTTGTAAGTGTTAGATTTGATGATGTTTAACATCTGCCGCTTCTGTCTCTCTGCTACTTGCTATTTGTTCTTTTACTTTTGCTTGCTACGTACTTAACAAGCCCATTCACTGAAAGCAAGAAGTATGGCTATCATAAATTATTCTCCCAAACACATAGGAAGTCGGAATTCTCCAGTCCTTGACAATGGCTGGTGTCACCACTCCCTACCTATGGTGTCTAAGACCCTTGGTCCTTCAGGCCAGTAGCTAATGTTTCTCTTGCCATTGCCCATGCCAGGCCACTGGAAGCTCTGACCACACGGTCACAACTGTTTCTCTGCCGCCACTGCTCGGCTCCTGTTGTCACCACCCCAAACCTGCTGCTCCCAAGGGCACCAGCTGCTCCTCTAGCTCCACTTCCACCCGTGGCTCTGCCGCTTCTCTCTTCATGTGAAGCTCAACCTGTTCTGTGCAAACTAATCAAGAGAAGAATATTCAAGGGGAAACTTTGCCTGGATCTAATGCTGTTAACACCAAGGTGGGTGGGGAAGGAGGGTTTTTTCCTGGCCAGCTCACGAAGAAATGTGAACAGCCTGCTTAGATAGCTAGGAAAGGGGAGCTTGCACTGATCAGAGAAGAGCTTTATACAAACGAAGGGTTGTGTTTACACCAATCATGACATTGCCCCCTTTGCACCAGTCACAGTAGGACTAGGCCATCAAGGGCATTGCATTCATGCCCTCTGGCATGGTGTAAATGGCTATAGAAAAGTTCAAGCTCTTGGACCAGTCATGAATGGAACAGCACCCTTGGTCCCCATGCTCCAGTAGCAAGTAGTTGCAGTGGTTATGCAGCATCTTCAAGGGATCTGCAGAGCATTCGAAATGTCTGGTGCTGAAGCACACAGTGCAGCTAGCTGCTTGACCCATAATCCTTTCTTTAATCAAGACAAGTGTGCCAGGGAGGGGCGTGACAGCTGTCAGAAAGTCAGATCACACTGTTGTCTGACACGTTTGCTTACGGGAAAACAAACAAATCAAAGGAACACTACCATCTAGAACTTATAGTTAGCACTAATACTGATTTTAACAACGTTCAGCCCCTTACACGTGCCCCCTGAGGGGCAGGTCCCCCTCATTTTCCTCAAAAGGCAGAAACTGTCTTCATCTTTATTTTGGCTCACTTTCTAAAAACTGAGGATAGCTACAGACTGAAACATGAATATCAGAAAAGTAGCGTACAAGACCTGAACATGTCTGTATGTCACATGTAACAGACGCTCCACAGCGGACTACTTGTCCTGGTTTGGTTTCTGTTGCTGTGATAAACACTAGAATCCAAAGCAACTTGGGAAGGATCTGACTCAAATGGCCCAATCAAACTCCATCACTGAAGGAAGTCATTGCAGGAGCTCAAACAGGAACACAGAGAGGTAGAAGCCGCAGAGGAACACTGCACACTGGATTGCTCTGTGGCTTGCTCAATCTGCTTTTCTTATATGAGCCAGAATGATCGTCCCAGGGTGGCAGGGCCCTCAGTGGGTTAGACCCTCCCAATAACTAGAAAATGCCCCCATAGATTTGCCTGCTGGCCAGTCTGATGTAGGCATTTTCTCTACTGGGGTTTCTTTTTCCCAGATGACTCTAGCTTGAATAAAGTTAACAACAATAACAACAAAAATTAACTAGCATGCAACTGATTCTCCAATGCATGTCCCAAGCAGCAGCCATAGTGGACACTTTCCGGAATAATCATGGCTTTAAAGAAATTTTGCTTTTCTTCTCTGGCCATGGGCTTTCTCTGACACCTTAAAAGTATATGCAGCTTGGGGCTGGAGAGATGGCTCAATGGTTAAGAGCACAGACTGCTCTTCCAAATGGACCTGGGTTCAATTCCCATACCCACATGGCAGCTCACAACTGCCTGTAACTCCTGTTCCAGGGGATCTGACACCCTCACACAGACATGCATGTGGATAAAACATCAATATACATAAAATACAAATAAACAAATTATTTTTTAAAAAAATAATTTAAGCAGGTATAGCACAGAAACAGGGAAATTATCATCTCCTGGGTAGATCTCATCCAGTAAAAGATGGCTGCTATTGATTAAAGAGTCTCACCAGAGTCTCACCAGCCCATGTTCTGCTTGGTCTCTCCACATCAATATGATGTCACAACTAACCCTGTCACCTCTGACCATCTCATCTTTCACTAATGCTTTCTCCTCCCTTCTCTGTTTACTCCTGCCTTTGCTGAGATCACTTCCCAAACACAGCCTGCTTCCAAATCCTCTTGTCAGTCTTACTTTTGAAAAACAAGGCAAAAATGCACTAATGGCTTAAAAACATAACAATAATGCCTTGTGTGTATAAATAAAAATAAAATACATAACAACAGTATAAACTTAGGTGGCTTGACAATGTTCTATGACCTTCCTATTATCCAAGAAAGAATATAAGAATCAACTAACTTTAGACTTTGATAAGTCAAAATTCTTTATTGTAATCTCTGAAGCGGTCATTAAAATTTAATCACTACATGTTTTCACTTGCTTTTAGGTGCCAAAATAAATACATCTCATAGAAGAAAGTGAAATAGTGATCACAAGAGAAGAGGAACGGAAAAAGACATAGGAGTACAGAACTGTTAACCACTGTGTAAAAAAAAACAACAGTTGGAAAGGAGAAATGAGTTCTGGCTCATTAAGGCACAAAGGAATAACTACAGTCAACAGCAGTTTCTGACATAAATATACGGAAGAAGATTACCAAGACTCACAACACATAGAAATGACAAATGGGAGGTGGACACGCTAATTCTTCTGGCTTAATCATTATACATGTAATGTATCAAGTTATCACACTATCTCATAAATATATATGAACACTGCGTCAGCTACAACTTTTTTCAAAAACAAAGATGTGTGGATTTTGTGCAGAGACCCACAGTCAAGCATTTGGCCAAGATCCTGGAGTTCAGCTGAAGAGAGGAAGGAAGGATTATAAGAGCAAGGGGGGTCAGAATCATGATAGGAAAAACCACAGAGATTGCTGACCCAGGCTAGTGGGAGCTCATGGACTCTGGATTGACAGCTGGGGTGCCTACATGGAACCAAAGTAGGCCCCCTGAATGCGGGTGAAAGTTGCATGGCTTGATATGTTTGTGGGTCCCCTGGCAATGAGACCAGGACTTATCCCAGGTACACGAACTGGCTTTTTAGACCCCATTCCCTGTGCTGCAAAGCCTTACTCAGGGGGAGGGGCTGGGGCTGGCCCCAACTTGGTATGCCAGCCTGTGTTGACTACCCAAGGGAGGCCTTACCCCCTATGAGGAGGGGAGGGGGTAGGATAGGGGTAGGTGAGGGGAAGCAGGAGAAGGGGAGGGAGGCAGAACAGGGGTAGGTATGTAAAAGGAAAGAAAAAAATTTTAAATAAAAAAAAACAAAGATGTGCATAGATGTGTATTTTCTAAGCCAAAATATGACATATAATCTAATATGGATAGCAAGGATATAAAAGAGACACATGACAAGCAAAAAGACCTACAAGTTGTCTTAAAACTTAAAACATAAATATGAAAGTAATGACTTCAAAAGCATATGACCTTAACAACAAATTAAATGACAGAAACAGACTAGGAAAGGGAGATGTATTGATTTGCTTGATACAAAACACGCTGTCTTTGCCTGGTTTCCCCAGAAGACAGAGCTGAATCAAAAACATCTGCACAGCTCCAGCGAACAGGGATGAAAGGCAAGAGGTGTGATGCAGAGGAGGAGGAACAGCAAAGGATGGATGAGGAAAACGCTGTCAGTGTCTTAGGGAAGGGGAGGATCAGTGGTTATAGAAAGCACTAACCAGAAAGGTAAAATGGGGTAAACTGGCTTATATTAACACTAAATATGAAGGACTTGTTTATTAAAATGTATTCAAGAACAAAATACCAAAGCATGGGGTGAGAAAGAATACTTTAAGCATACATACAACTGTCAAAGTTTCATTATACATACAAACACATTTATATACATGCATGGAACTCCTTAATATTAATGAGAAAAATAACAAAAGACAGCTCAATGCAAACATAACCTGGAGAGCTGAAGAGAGCTTTGGAGGATACCAAACGGTCAATAACTAATACATATGACCTTCAAAATTAAAACAAAAAAAACAAGGAATTATCAGTGCTCGGCATTCTTGTATCTCAGATGGATGTTTCTGACAACTATGAAGCTTGATACACACTCAGATCAACAGGAATTCTTTTCTGGTGCTCTTGAAAGTATAGGTTTGCCTGCAACATCACCTACTACAGCTGCAAATCTGCATTCTTCACTCCTACTCAAAAGAGGCAGATGCACATAAGACCCAAAAGATATAGACAAGAAGCATACCAGCACCATGTTCACAAATTATGGGATGAAAAACCAAACTGTGATATGTTCCTGTGCTGGCTTGACACAGGCTGGAGTCATCTGTAGGGAGGGAACCTCAACTAGGAAAATGCTTCCATAAGATCAGACTATAAAACTTTTTTTAATTAGTGATTGATGGGGGAGGGCCCAGTCTACCGTGGGTGGTATCATCCCTGGGCTGGTGGTCCTGGGTTCTATAAGAAAGCAGGCTGACCAATCCATGATAAGCAGACCAGTAGACAGCACTCCTCCATGGCCTCTGCGTCATCTCCTGTCTCCTGGTTCCTGCCCTGCCTGAGCTCCTGTCCTTCATCATGTCCTTCACTGATGGACAGCAATGTGGAAGCTTAAGCCGAATAAACCCCTTTCTCCTCAGTTTGCTTTTGATAATCATGTTTCATAACAGCAAAATACAGTTTCTAAATGAGATCATGTGCTCACTATATTCAACAATGTGGAATGATCCATAAAATATTCAAGAGGTAAATTAGTTATTATATTATTTAGAGAAGCATCATTGTATCATACTCTACAAAGGAAACCAAAGACAAAATTTCCATTAAAGTAATGATGAGTTAGTTTTCTTTTAGGAAGAGACCATAGCTAGTAGATGGAGAACCTATTCATGAGCCATTAATGTGTTCTACTTCCCATCTGAATGGATAATTACACAGTCTAGCCTGTGCTAATTAGCCAAGCTATGCACTTGTGTTCTATATATTTTATTTAACAGAATAGAAGGTTTCAAAGAATGTAGGTGTGCAGGACAATTCAGAACAAAATTCCTTGCAGGAATTATGCCATTCTTTCCTTAATCAACCTTGGGTTTGTAGTCTAGACTCATTTTACAGTGCTAAGTTGCCAATGCATTAGCCATTTGTTTAGAGCAGTGGCTTACAACCTTCCTAATCCTGCATTACAGCAGTTTTCTTTATAATACAGAACTTTAATGCAGTTCCTCATGTAGTGGTGACCCCCAACCATAAAAGTATTTCACTGCTACTTCATAACTGCAATTTTGCTATTGCTATGAATTGTGATATAAATATTTGATATACAGGATATCTGATGTGTGACCCCTGTGGAAGGATCAATCGATCCCAGGGGGTCACAACCCACAAGTTGAGAACCACCAGGTTAGAGCGATGTCTACTTTGTTGCTGTAGGGCAAATGCAACTTCAAGGATGCATAAATTAAATTCAAGTCCTCTGCCCCAACTCTCCCTCCATGTGCTGTCACTGTACCATCAAGTGCAATCTGGAGCCTCATAAACACTTCCATTCTCTTTATCTTCATTGCTTAATTTCTAACAGTATCTTCCTAGAAGACAATAGCTCATGAACAGTGTGCCTATTGTTTTTTCTTGCCACAAGGCATGTTTCCAAGTTTCTTTTCAATATTCCCTAATGACCTTGTAGTGGTGATGATCGCTTGCATGCCCATGACACTGTCCATATACTGCTTTCTTAAAAGTCATGATATCCACCAGCTCCGAGTCCAATTATTCTTTTAGGAGTTTTTGTATTTCTCATACTCAATCTCTCTGTAGAGACAATACTTTTTTTCATGTCCAGTCTCCAAAGAACAAATCAAATTATCTTTCCTTGTGCATAAACACTAATAGTTTCCCTATGGAACAAAGAACAAATGTCATAAACATGTATTCAAGGACCTCCAAAAACCAGCTTCTCTCTTTCTCTCTCAGCTTAATTCTCAAAGACAATGAAACTCCTTGAGAACTTATCCTTCTCCAATTGAGAAGCAAGGCTGTTTTCCTACATATTTGACTTACTTTTCATACACTTATGTTAAGCTACCCAGTTTATCTAATACATGTAACAAAGCAAGCACCCAAAATGGAAATTAAGTCAAAACACATTTAAAAATCCAGATATGGAATAATAAGTATAATATTGGCTAATTTAAAAAAAAACAGTATTTTCTGAAAAAAAAAGTTTTTAATCCAAGAAATTAGAAAACAGTCATTAGAAATTGTATTAGTATAATTCACAACTACAATAAAAGGAAGTCATTATTAATTTTATGAAAGATATTTGCCAATAAATTTTGAAGAACATCAATAAAAAAAACACAGCAGCAGTGTCCACCATACTGTCAACATTTGAATCCATGATGACTGTATTACCAATGGAATAAAATCAGAAAAAGAATGAAGTTGTACAACCACTTGCAAAGGAAAATTTAGCGTTCTCCAATGGAGTTTCACTGAGTACATAAACCACATTTAAGGCTAGGCCCCATACTCAGCAGGAGATGGCCAACACAAAATAAGCTCAGTGGTATTTCTTGAGTTTTTTTTTTATTCACATTGCTTTGTTTGGGCATTTTTTACCTTATTGGTCTTTTGCTCGTATATTATAGTTTCCAATTTTTGTGCTTTTATGGTGTGTGTGTGTGTGTGTGTGTGTGTGTGTGTGTGTGTGTCTGTGTGTCTGTGTGTTTCTCGTACTTTTTCTTTGTTTCATTTTTACTCTGGTTTGTTTATTTGTTAATTTGCTTGTTCAGTTTCTAAAGAGAGACAGAAAGAAGGCATGGAATTGGATTGGTGGGGAGATAGGGGAAATCTGGAAGGTGAGATGGGATAAACCATGATCAGAATATAGTCTATGGAAAACTTATTTTCAATAAAATGAATGAAGTCAAGTATTCGAAACAAAAAGACAAGACTTCTTTGTTTATACTTAATGTATTTGCCTGTCAAGGATTAGAATCACTTGAAAAGTCAAAGCTAACCAGAAAAGTGGTCCTGTGGCTAGACAGAAAATCAATATATAAATATATTAATACTTTTCTATGGGCCAACTTTAAAATGTAATGAAAAATATTTGTAACAGCAGCCCAAACTCAAAACTATCTATGAAAACTATAAAAACTATATAATAATTGTGTGGGGGAAGGTAACATTTTTACAAAAATCTGTGAAGATTTTCAGAGAGATTCTGAATATGTGGCACACCATGCTCTGGAAGACACTCTATAACTTTAAAGAAGACACGAAAAGCAGAGGCTACAACAAAAACAGTGATGCCATATCAAAATGAGAAGAGTCTCGGTGGCAAAGGAAATCGTCAAAATAGTAGACAGACAACCTACAGAACGGCAGAAGGGTTTCTGCACACTGTTTGTCTGACCAAAGATTAACCTGTATGGAACTCAAGAGACTCAGTGATGAAAAATGAATGATCCAATTTAAAATAGTAAAGAGAGCCAATTAAGTATTTCTTAAAGAAAAAACCTAAATGGCTAATCACCTTATGAAAAACAGTCAGTATTATTATCTGTCATGGAAATGCACATTAAAACATAATGAGACATCAACTTACCCCAATTAGAATGGTTATTATCATTGGTTATGGGAAAGTAACAAAGGTTTTTTTCAGAGAAAAAAAAAAGAGAATATTGCAGAGTCTTTGATAAGGGCATCTCTGTATATCCATGTTCACTGCAGCAGGATTAAAATAGCTAAGATATGGAATCAGCCTAGGTACTTCCAAATGGAAGTATATGTAAATAAATTGTGGTAGAAATTCCCAACTGAACACTGTTACATCATAAAAATAAAACCCCACCATTTTCAATAAAGTATATGAAAGTAGAGGGTACTGAGCTAAGTGAAATAAATGAGACACATACAGTATACTCTTTCTCAAATGCTGATTTTTAAAGTTCTTATAAATGTAGACTAAAGGATTCCAGACAAAGCAAAGAGTTTTAGCAGAAATTTTTATTTTAATAATTGAGAGAGATATAGGAGACTATCTCTCTATCCTCTTAGAGGAAAGAAAGAAAGCCTGTTCTAAAGAGAAAGAGTAATAAAAGAAAAAAAATAAACTTGTCTATTAAAAAAAATCAGTTTCTAACTTAAAAGGCATCATAAGTAAAGTCGATGGACAAGAAGCTGACTAAGAAGTTGTAACACAGATACAATGACCTGATTATCCTTTAGTTTTTAAAGTTGCACAAAGTCAACAGGTTAGCTAATTTTTTAATGGGCAAATTTGTTTCCAAAATGAAAGGTGTGTCACTAAAGCAGAGTGCTATCTATGTGTCCTCCTAGAATTCATATTTTTCAAGATACACAAATATTTAAATAAACAAAAAGTGTTTTAAGTGAAATGTATTTGTGACAAATGCAGGCAGCAAAGGTTAAGACTAGGACCTTGGGGACAAGGGAACACTCTGCATAGGAACTTCCTTCAGAGCAGACAGACTCAGTAAAGCTGTCCTTGAGAACATGGTGTCCCTAGGGTAGTAGGTTAAAGTGATACAAACTAAAACAGTTCCCTTATAACATATTTCTTCAAAATAGTTTAAGTTCTTATCTGATTTCCAAATAAATTCTAGCAGTTTTCCCAAATATAAAAATTTTAGGAGAGGTTCACGAAATTTTTTATCAAAAGAACTGATCCTAGTACTTGGTGGCGGTGGTGGCAGGGGTGGGGGCTTCTAGCTATGAGCACAAATCACATTATTTTACTATGCCAAACCTTAATGAAATCATTTAAGTCATAAAAGGAAAAACAAATGCTGTAACTTTTATTTTCTTGGAAATTATTATTCTGGTCACTAAAGTACTCGAATTTGTAACAGGACATTTATTGAAAAGACCAACAGTGAAGTGCATGGTCCTCTGTAGTTCTTGACTGCCTGGCTTTTCTGCCCTAGAAAATTTTAAACACTATTATACTCTTTTCCAAAGTTGCAATGTTTTTAGGCAATCTCATAAACAAACTTAGTAGTTTGCACTGGCTATTCCTAAGTTAACTTTAATAAGAGAATTGTGTAAGTACAGGTCTGGAGAAAAAAAGTGGTTGAGAAGTTAGAAGAGAAAAAAAAGTAAATGACTTCTTCCTTCAACCTGTATTTACCGGGTGTGTTCTAACTGATACCACCTCCTTATTCTCAGTCTTCTTCATTGATGACATAATTGTGCCACATTCGTTAAACTATTTAGTAAATATTTACTAAGTTCTATACCTCATGTTATTGGTAATAACATGATACAGTAGAGATACAACAGCAGAGAATACATTAGTGCTAAGCCTAGAAAGCCCATAAAACTCAAAAGTTAAGTTTTATGGGCAGACAATGAACAAGCAAGTGGGAGGTAAAATAGCAATAACATTGTCTTAGACCATACAACCTGTTATAGGCTATGCTATAAGCTGAGTGGCTTGTAGATCACAGTTGTTTATTTCCTATAGTACTAGAAGTGAGAAAGTTCAAGGTCAAGGCATGTATGGATATGTCTGGTAAGGGTCCTATGACGACACAAGCAATGACTTGTGGTGGTATTGTGTTCCCCAAAATATTGTGTACCTTAATAAACTTATCTGGGGTCATAGAACAGGACAGCTACAATATTAAACATGAGGTTAGGCAGTGGTAGCACACGCCCTTAATCCTAGCATTCCAGAGACAGAAATCCCTCTGGATCTCTGTGAGTTCAAGGCCACATTGGAAATGGCCAGGCGTGGTGACACACGCCTTTAATCCCAGGGAGTGGTGGTAGAAAGGAGAAAGGTATATAAGGCGTGAGGACCAGAAACTAGAGGCATTTGCCCTGGAGAGGCATTTGCCCAAGAGAGGCATTTGCCCTGGAGAGGCATTTGCCCAAGAGAGGCATTTGCCCTGGAGAGGCATTTGCCCTGGAGAGGCATTTGGGCTGGTTAAGCATTCAGGCTTCTAGCAGCAGTTCAGCTGAGACCCATTCTGGATTAGGACTCAGAGGCCTCCAGTCTGAGGAAACAAGACCAGCTGAGGATCCAGCGAGGTGAGATAGCTGTGGCTTATTCTGTGTCTCTGACCTTCCAGTTTTCACCCCAATAACTGGCCTCAGGTTTGATTTTATTAATAAGAACTTCTAAGATTCCTGTTACAATGACTTCTCATCATGTATTTACATAGTCAAAGAGGAAAGTCTCTAGCACATAAATGTTAACCCCATTCACAAAGACTCTGCCCATGTGACCTAATTACCTCCCCAATCTCTCACCTTCTCATACCAGTCCCAGGAGCTTAAGATTTCACCACATGAATTTTGAGGAGACACAAACATTTTAGCACATTATAAGCATACAATTCAGATGTTGCAATAGGTAGTGTATATAAAAATTTTGGTGCAGGTGTTAGGAGACACTAAAGCCTTGGAAAAACATCAACTATTTTCCTTCTTTTAAAAAATGTTCTTAATATATAGCATGCAAACCTCTGCAAGTCATATAAAAATGTTGTATGTGTAAATCTTAACTTCCTCAGCTTGAAAAGAGGAGCATGTTCATTTGTGCTTGTGCTCTGAGCTCTCCTGAACGCATCTCAAGTGCTCGTGCTCTTTGTTCTACTATCCTCCAGTTGCCCCAGCAACCACCACAATGATGCATGCACTGCAGTAGATATGCAAGAAGCATTTGTTTAATTGAGCCAGACAATACTTACTTGAAGAAAAAGTCTACTCTGCTCTAGTTAGAATGGACAACGCTGACATGTTAGAGAGAATAGAAGAGTTTAGAGCAGGCTTGTTGACTGGTGGAGATGTCCAACAGAATGAGAATGGTGATACAGGAACAATGAACGGGGGGAGCCAATGAAGAATGAGAAAGACTGGTGATACAGGAACCATGAATGGGGAGAGCCAATGAAGAATGAGAAAGAATGATGATAAAGGAACCATGAATCGGGGGAGCCAATGAAGAATGAGAAAGACTGATGATACAGGAACAATGAATGGGGGGAGCCAACGAAGAATGAGAAAGACTGGTGATACAGGAACAATGAATGGGGAGAGATGATGAAGAATGAGAAAGAATGATGATAAAGGAACCATGAATGAGGAGAGCCAATGAAGAATGAGAAAGACTGGTGATACAGGAACCATGAATGGGGGGAGCCAATGAAGAATTAGAAAGACTGGTGATAGAGGAACAATGAATGGGGAGAGTCAAATGAGTTAACAAAGCAGTGCCAGGAAATATGTGATTGTCTAATGTTTCAATTTACCAGCCTCACCTAACTGCTTCTTCAACTTCATTCATACCTCCAGAAAGTAATGTGCTACCTGCCCATGTCTACTGGGGGATGCAAAGTGGTCTGTACCAAACTATTTCAATCCAGCACTTTCTGTAAATTTGAAATTAAGGTATTGAAGTGGTGAGCTGGGGGTGGGGGTGGGCTAAGAGCCAAAGTTAAGCCCATCCACAGGCAAAGAAAAAATCCACACTGTCCATGTGGCAGAGCCAGGCAGAGTCACAAGCAGAGACAGAGGGAGTCAAGAGAGCTCTTACTTGCCGTAGCATTTTCCCTTGTGACTTCTGTTCCTGTAACACCTTGCTGTGACTTGTTCTAAGATACCTTCATCTTTCATAATGATCCTTTATTTTAGCACAATAAGAAGTGAGTTGGGTTTGTTCTCCACAACCCAAGAATCTGGACTCCTGATGAAAGAACAATTCAATGGAAAATAGTGTCTCAAGTGGTACCACCCCATGGGATCATAAATGTAAGCCATATATGCCATTTAAAAAATTTTGAGTCACATTTGAAAATGAAAGAAGCAAGTGAAAATAATTTGAGTTGATTTTATTTAATCCAGTAAATTTAACATATGAGTAAACAATTTTAGTTACTATTCTGGTTACTGTGACAAAATGCCTTATAAGAAACAACTTACAAGAGGGAAGGGCTCATTCCACTTAGAGTTTAAGAAGGGATACAGTCTATCATGGATACAAGAGCCAAAAACAAAAAACCACCAAAAACCAAAAACATATTGTCACATTGTGTCTATAATCAAGTAAATAGGAAGTAAGACCTGTCAATCAAACCTCAAGCCCCACCCTCCACTTTCTCCCAAAAGGCTGCATCATTGGTTCAAATAGTTTTAGTTTTTTGTTCTTGGGTTTTTGTTTTGTTTGGTTATGTTTTGTTTTTTGAGTAGTCTCCATGATGATTTGTATAGAGGTTGCACTAATTTACATTCCAACCTGCAATGTACATGGGCAGAGCACACGGTTACTTCTTTGTCCTCATCCTTACCAGCATTTTTATTTAGGATTTGTTTGGGGTTTTGCTTTTAATGATTGCCATTCTGACTAGGGCAAGATGAAATCTCAGTGTACTTTTCATTTGCATTTCCCTGATAGCTAGTGATGTTGGACATTTTCCCATGTTTATTAGCTGCTTATATTTCATCTTTTAAGAAGTTAACCGATGCATTTACTGAATTATTTTAGTTATTGTTCATGTTGGTGCACATGTGTGTTAGGGCATGCATGTATGTGTGTGCACATATGGGCAGAAGCCAGAGGTTCACCTCGAGTGTCATTTTTCAGTTGCTATCCAACTTGTATTTTTGTTTTTTGTTTTTTGTTTTTCCGAGACAGGGTTTCTCTGTGTAGCTTTGCACCTTTCCTGGATCTCGTTCAGTAGACCAGGCTGGCCTCGAACTCACAGAGATCCGCTTGGCTCTGCCTCCCGAGTGCTGGGATTAAACGCGTGCGCCACCACCGCCCGGTTCCAACTTGTATTTTTAAGACAGGGTCTCTCAGTGGCCTGGAGTTCACCAAGTAGGGTAGGCTGGCTGACAAGCAAAACCCAGGATCCTCCCCTCTACTTCCTGAGCACTGAGATCACAAGCATTCACCACAAAACTTGTTTTTTCACAGGGCTCTGGAGGCTGAAGTCAGGAACTCATGCTTGCAAGGCTATCACATTACCTACTGAACTGTCTTCCCAGTCTTTATTTAGTTTTACTTTCACTCTTTGTATATTCCAGACAGTAATCCTCTCTCAGATGTACAGTCAGCAAAGATCTTCCCATTCTATAGACTGCCTCTTCCCCTGATTGTTTCCTTTGCTGTACAGAAGCTTTGTAATTCCACAAAACCCCATCTGTCAATCTTGGCGTTGTTTCCTGTTTGATTGGAGCCCTCTACAGAATGTCCTTGTCTATGCCTATACCTTGAAGTGTTTTCCCTATGTTTATATCAACTGTTCTAGAGTTTCACTTGATCCATTCAGATTTTGTTTTTGTTACAGGGTAAAATGTCGCTGTCTAGTTCCATTCTTCTGCATGAGGACATCCAGTCTTGCCATGAATGAAAACAGGACGACCTCCTATAAATAGTTTTAGTTTGAAGTCTACTTTTCAGATATCAGAACAGTGACACCACCTCATTTTCTAGTTCTGTTTGCTTTGAATGCCCTCTCTGGTCCTTTCATCCTGAGGATGTATTTGGCTTTGAGGATGAGATGAGTTTCAAGGAAGCAATGAATTGATGGGTCTTGTTTTTCAATCCATTCTGCTAATCTGCTTTTTGAATGGAGACTAGAAAACATGGACTTTCAGGGTTATCCTTGAAAAGTGTGGATTAATACCAGTCATTTTGTTGTTTTTTTTAAATGTCTGATGTTTTTCAATTTGTAGTTTCCTATCTTTTGTTCTAGCATGGTGTTCATTGGTGTTGTCCTATAGATCTTATATATTCTGTTTGTACTATTTGCATCAACATCTGAATACTTAAATTTATCTAGCTTGTCTTTCACCCCTGACATTCCATCCTTTATTGATCCATTCTGTTAATAAGGCTTTCTACTGAGCTTATATTTGACTTAATTAGAATTTAATTTCTAAAATTTCTATTTCATTTTTTCAGTATTTCTAAATTCCTCTTTCTGGTCCTATATTTACTTCCATGTTTCTTTCAGCTGTCTGCATTTCCTCTAATCATTCCATTTACTTTTACCCTCCTTGACTTTGTTAAACATCTCTTTTGAATTCTATTTCTGGAATTTCAACTAATTTACTCTCATTGGAATCCATGGCCATGGAATTGATAGTCTTCACATGGGTCACACTGTCTTGATTTTCCATGTTTCTTCTATTTCTATGTTAGGACTGGAATATCTGGAGTGATTCCATTGGTTGGACGTTTTTTTAAATCAAATGTATCTTGTCAGTTAAAGCCTTTGCAATATTCAGGTGAGACTGGTTTGAAGTAGGGTTGATGTGTTGTTCCCCACCCCCATTGATCGGGTGATGTAGTTAAGTAGCTAGATGCACAGTTCACATGCTCAGAGCACAAAGCATGAGCCCCACACCACTCTAAAAGAGATAATATTAACTGCAGAAGCAATCACAACTTCTGGATAGGAACATGATGAAATTATCATAACAGTTTAAAACAGCTACACATTTGACGTCAGTAACTATTGAGGTGGTTCCGGAGCAAGGCTAGTACAGTGTGTACTAAGATAATAGTTACTGAAGTTAGGGACTGAAGGGAGACGGGCTGACAAGCAGAGATTAGCATCAGCTCAACTAAGGAAAATCAAGGAGAGAAAAGCAGATGGAAGTGGGAAGTTGGAATATTTTTGGAGTCCATGGAGTTTAAAGATTACTAAAACCATAGAAAGTTATACTTAAGAATTAATGCTAAGACATGATGGGGGTAGAGGGGAGCCAAACAGAGTCAGGAAGAGAGGAGGGAAGAAGAGGAGGAGGAGATAAAGGAACGAGAGGGAAGGCATATGGATTGTGCATAAGATTAAAAGAATATATATCATAATGGATTCAAAGACATACAGAACTATCATAAAACCTAATAGAGCAATATGAAAACAAAAGCAAGAAAAAAAGAAATATGCATGCAAAAGTAAAGCTCTGAAACTACAGAATAAAAGACAATGAAACGAAGGTTCAAATCTACATTTAAATATCACAGCACCAGCTGACATTGCTTTGGTGGGACTGCTTTCGGATTCTTTCCCTCTCTGTTATGTCTCTTGGAGCAAAGTATCCTGATGAGGGAGATGCAATTTAAAGTCTCAACACAAACCTGCTAAAACAAATTTGTGTGTATGTAGTGTCCCAGTAGAGGCCAGACAAGTTACCTTTTAGCTTGAGGTTCTGCTCACTCACCAGAAGTATTCCTTGGGTTTTAGGAGCCCTCGGCATGGAATGCTGCTTCTGAAACTATTTCCAGCCCTTATTGCTCCCCATACTGGATATTCACACTTTCCACAATGAGTTAAGTCTAGGGCACCAATGTGACTCTGCCCATGCTATTGTTTGTCCTTTGACTGGAGAGGGTCTTCTTAGTAGGGCCCTCACTGCCTTTGCCAGTGTCTACCAAAGCAGTCTCTACATGGCTTCAAATCAGGTCAGCCCTTGTGTGTGACCACGTGGCACTGGCATGACTGTGCCGAGTCCAGCAGCATGTTTCTTCAGTCACGTGTAGTCATACGTCCCAGCTCTGGTGGATGTCCCAGGGTGTTCCCTCAGCTTCAGGTAGGTCATCATGCTTCCTCAGCTTTTGTCTCCACAGTCTGAACTGATAATAAATCTCTCCACCCACCTTGTATCCAGCCCTTACTTACATCTACACAGCTGGGTCCATCTCTCTTTCCAGCTGTTCCTGCCTTGTTTTGTTTTCTGGGGTGCTGGCAAACTCAGGACCTGACACGTCCCAAGCATACACTTTATCACTGAGTTGCATCCCCAGCCTTGGTCCAGTCCTTTACTTACCCTCTCCCACAGCATTAGCAGGTAACCAAGACTGTAATGGTGTATGTTTTCTGAATGGATTACAGTTTTAGAAATTACAACTGACATCCTATTTATCATCTGTAGGAAGGTAGAGCCTCTTAAAACCTATAAGTTGCCATTTTGTGGGAACTGTGTGTCATTTTTAATTTAGAGGCCAATGGTTTTTTTTTTCCATTGATTTAACCCAAGATAACCCAACTAAGAAACAGAGCAGTTCCTAATGCCATCCTTTGTATTCATCGAGTCCCTGTCACTACAGTGAAACACCTTCGAAAACCAACTTACAAAGAGAAAGAAATCACTAGCTCACAGCTTCGGAGACTCATATGCAAGGAGCCTGCCCAGCTTATTCTTGTGAGAGCAGTGGGTGGTGGCACATCCAAAGGGCATATGTTCGAGAAACTGGTCATATCTCAAGCCAAAACCAGAAGAGAGAAGAGGCTGAAATTCTCTAGTCTCCTTAAAGGATATGACTCCCAGTGACCTAGGGACTGCTTGCTAGCCCACACACACACATACATAATACACACACATAACACACACATACACACACCTAACACACACACACACACACACACACACACACACACACACACATCTATGTCCAGGGACTATCTCAATATCACCACTGTGGGAAGCAAGTCTTTACACATAGCTTTGGGAATGGCTCAGTTATACATAGGTAGCACCGTGTTTCTGGAAGAGAGAAAGAAGAGGCACCCTAGTTAGATCTCACAAGCAGAAGGCTCTCTCCACGATGTTCTCTAATCGGATGGCTCGATGTGAACCCTCAGAAGGCTGCTGAGTGGCTGTTTGTTTTTTGCAAAGTTAAGCACGTACCAGTTAAGCCTTACTATTTAATAAGTAATTTAGACTTTTAGGTAGAGTCTGCATGCCAGGGCTGAGGTGCATGGAAAACCTTCCACATCTTGGAAGAAATCGTTACTGCCTGAAGCTAGCAGGAAGAACTGTGGTGTAGTTTCAGCTTGCTGTGGAGAACAGTGAGTATGAGGACAAGAATGGGTCTTAGCACTTATTCTCTCACTGTCAGATTTAACGCCTTTTCCATTAAGTGATTGATAAAAATGGAGGAAATGAGTAAATCCCTGGTAAACACATGATACCGTCTGCTGTCTGATCGTTTTTCCTATGATGCTAAGTTTGGGGGATAGCGGTAGGACAGAAACACACATACACAACAAATCATTTTTTTTTTGAGACCTGTCATCTCCAAGGGCACTTAAAAAAAAAGAAAAAAAGAACAACACAGCCCACTGACTCCATCCCAGATCTAGGCAGGTAGGCTGGAAGCTCGCTGTCACTGGTCACCTTGCTTGCCCAGCATGCTGACTGTAGCATCCACCCATGCACTAAACTTCAGTCACATTCTTGGCCTCTCTCATTTTCTTTGGTAACCAAAACTCACTCTTCTACTGTCAGCCTTTGATATTGGTCCTCCAAGACTGGACATCTCGGAATCCGAGTCAGGTATCCCATACACCTTAGCATTCTGCCCAAAGCACACTTGGGTTCATCTTTTTACCCAGTCCTTGGTCACATCTGTTACTATGTCTTTGGAGTGCTCCTTTATAATCCATCCATCCTTGTACTCCCAAGGAGTTCAGCAAGAGTGCCCAGAAAGCCATTGCCTTGGAGAACTTGTCCTCCTTCAGACACTTCTCTCTGAAGGCCTACTGCTGAGGGAGTTATCCAGCATTTGGACAAACTGCCCACCTCCTCGTGAGGTGCTTTTGAGGTAGACTTAAAGACAGTGGGACCCAGAACATTAAATATCACATTTGCTCATCAACCCCATTTCTGTTTCCAGGAAGCAAGTTGGACCGAAGTCCCATGACTCGCCCCATCTTGAAGTTCAAGTAATATGCCCGTTGCACGAATGGGTTGAACATAAATGGTCTGCAGAGCTCTTGACTCTCTGCTCAAAAACCTGCCAAGCCAATAAGGCATGGCTGTCTGCTGGGGCCCAGAACGCTGATTTTATTGCGGGTGGGTTTTTGCTATTTTGTTCTGCCCTCTGTGTTCTGAGGCATCTGCACCGTGTGATTTATAGACCGGATTCCGAGCACAGCTTGCCATGCATGGTGTGGTAGCCATTTGGCTCTGTGCTGGCACCGCTGCTGGAGAGAAGGCTGCTGCTAAGCGTGTTCTGTTTCTTCTTTCGTACTGACTGGAGGCATGCTGACCACCACTTATTAGCTCTTTGATCTTTTTTATTTCTGAACATATGGTCAGGACCTCACCAGTGCCCAGAATGGCAGGCTGAAATTCTAGGAGGCTCGGGCCCATGTGATAAACGGCTTTGCTCTGGAGAAAAGTGAGGGGTGAGCAAAGCGAAGGCTGGTGCCCATTAAACACCCTCATCAGCTGGAGAGAATGTGCCTGCCTGAGCATCTGTTAACCCAGAGCCGCTGCCTGCCCGGCTTAAAGGGCCTTCCGTGAAGAGCCTGTCCTGTGGGAGGCTTGCAACTTTCCAATGCTGCAATAACAGAACTGAAAAGCTGTATTGACTTAGGGCAATGTATTTCCAAGTGAAACTGCTTAAACTGGACCTGCTCTTTGTTCTTATTTCCCATTGCTCTTATCCTTTGACTGTTCTAAAACAGTATCTTATTCCATAAGAAAGTAAGTCATTTCTGCCCACCCCGTCCATTTCAACAAGCAGTTTCTCCACTTGACTTGTAATAACCATAATAGGCACTTCTGAAAAAAAAATTCATCAAGTAGTTTATTGAGCAAGAGTAGTGTGTGGTGGGTTTCCATATGATGTTCTTCAAGACTCTGCAGTGCTGCTGGGCATGGTGGCACACACCTTTAATGCCAGCACTCAGAGGCAAAGGCAGGTGGATCTCTGTGAGTTCAAGGCCAGCCTGGTCTACAGAGAGAGTTCAAGAACAGGCAGAACCATTACGCAGAGAAACTCTGTCTTGAAAAACCAAAAAAAAAAAAAGACTCTGTAGTGATAATTAGACAAGTCCTTGGCACTCCATCCTCCAAGCTGAGAATGAGGTTCCTGGTATCAGTGTCAAACAGTACTGACTGATCCTTGGAAAACAACAGACATGTCTATGGTGGCTGATCAAAGGTAATCAGATAGTCTTGGGGATCCTGGCCTACACCCAAAGGAATGCCCTTGCTGACTTTAGACAAGTCATTCCCCTCCTCCAAACCCTATTTCTTCACTTGAAGAATGGAAATAATAGGTCTATCTCATGGAATTTTACGATAACGAGAATATGTAGAAATATGTAGATGTAGAAATATGCATGGCTAATTGCATAATGAAGTTTAAATATTGAATCTCATTGACTCCAACAGGACAGAAGGAAGCAGGGAAGGGCCTTCTGTGAAGTCCTACTCCTTGCATACTTTGGATTAAGGTTCTCCATTGCCTCTTCTGGGTCCATAGACAGATCTTTGGTCTTGGAAGGGAGAGATAATGTATTTACAGGTATAAAAGTAGAGCCCTTTAACTCTGTAACTTAATCAGATTAATCTTTCTCTCATGGTACAAACAGTCTAGCAGGTTATGCCCAGCCCTGGGCAAAGCATTTATGGGCCTCTTTCTCCTTTTTTTTTTTTTAACCTCTCCTCCATCCTTTTTACCTTCCTCTTCCTGCTCCTCCTCACCCCCCCCCATTGCTGTCTCTACTAGAACCACCACAACCACAGCACTTGGCACCTGAGGTCCCTCCTGCCCCCAGGGCTGTCTGCCATCTCTTGACTCTACCACAGCAGCCCTTTCCACGCGTCCCAACCTCCCACTTCTCCTATCTAGAAGTATCAAGCTTTCTGTTCTCAACTCTGATCCCAGACACCATGGTCCAAATGACCGCTCTCCACCCCAGGTGTCACTCATATTTTCTCCAACCATTCATACCTCTTTCACAGAGATACAGGAATATACATAGGGGTCACAAAGTTCTGATTCTTTAATTCAACAGTGATAGACATGTCTGAATGGGGCCACTGCCAAAATTGAACCTAAAATTAAGTTTGTAAAGACATTAGAAACCAGACCTTTTTGTCTATTTTTTTTTAATTCGAGGGAATACAGCATGGTTTTGGAATATTACAACGATGACTATTGTGACTCTTAAGCCTGGGACTCAGTTTTCAAGCTTAAACCTTTTGTGGCCATAGCAGACAGGCCACATGGACTGTATATTTTAGCTACTCTGTTCATACAGAGAAAATTATTTTGTCCATTTAAGAGACTAGAATACAAATTCACTGTGTTGGCATTCATAGAGTCCACTTAAATGCTTGAGTTAAAGACTGCATGATCCTGGCAGCTTCCACACACAGACCAGCTCTGGCTGTGTTTGTGCCTACTCCAACTGTCCAGTGTTCAGGTCTCAGTGGAAGGGATCCAAAACACCTACGAGGCTTTCACTTAGGCAGGTGAGGGTCTATCTCTTCCTTGTAGAAAAATCCTAGGACTATGTTCTTCTGAGACTGGCCAAAATAGAAATCAGGAAGAGAGATGGCTCACCTACAAGAGCTTAGAGTGTTTTCTAAACTGTTTGAGGTGATTAATATCACAGCCTTGTCAAACGTCAGTAAGTCATGTACAAGTTGTTACTGCACTCTTCAGTGAGCATGAGAGATGATTACTACTGACTATGCCCCCACCTGAGACAGCCTCCCTACCCTGGGCATCCCCCAGCCCAATGTTAAATGTCTTCACCCCACTTCTCACTGACAGTGACAAGAAGTTGCCTGAGATATCTAGTATTCATCTGGATGAGGTCTCTCTCTCTCTCTCTCTCTCTCTCTCTCTCTCTCTCTCTCTCTCTCTCTCTCTCACACACACACACACACACACACACACACACACACACACACTCCTCTTTTCCTTTTTTCCTTCCTTCTCCCCCTTGCTCTTCCCTCTCCCTATCTCCCTAACACTTCACCCCCCAACACCCGGAGAGTTCATCCTCTAGGATTCGAGTGTCTTCTCTCTAGCCTGGATTCCTGTCTTTGCTATGTTCACAC
>CABHPQ010147970.1:3378-34304 GCA_902168405.1 Peromyscus aztecus
AGACAGAGAAAAGACAGATGTGGAAGCAGTGGATCTGTAGACAGAGAGAGAAATGGAGCTCTCAGTCCTCTGCTAGGCGGATGGCTGCTACATGTATGTCCTTCAGCATTTCCTGGAAACATTTTAATTACTTCACCTGAAAAAAAAAGATGAAGAAAAGTGTCGGGAGGACAGCCAGCCACTCCTAATACAGACACATTCTTGCTGGCCCGTCCAGAAAGAACGGACATTTGCAGGCAGATCAGCATAGGGCCAAACAGAAACCCAACATGTGTTCACAAGAGGGTTGAACACAGGGTCACTGAAAATAAAAATAAAATAACCAGTGTACCCTGGGATGCCATTTGGTCACTAGAAGTCTGGTGCTCATTTTCAGTGGTACAGTTACACCTGCCGATAACCTGAAAACAATGGCAGATTTTATCCAGAGTATCAGTGTGGGCTCCGAGTAATGATTCTGACCATTTATTTTTATGTCCTTTAGCTCCATATGTTTGTGGCCACTGCAGAATGAGAGTTTTGCTGGCCTCCTCTGTTCTCTCTACCTGTGTGGTGCTGTACTCACAATAGTAAAGTACCTGGTAAAGTTAGAACACGACAGCTCAGGCTTTATGCTGTGTTCATCCATACATTAGACAGTGGTGCATGCAGCTTTCTGATAGAAATTTCCTCATTGCGATATCACCATGTTCTTAACTGAGGTAAATCACAGTATGTTATCCTGAAGCCCACTGATTTGTTGTTTCGAATGTTTTATGTTTATTCTTAAAATATATAGATACATAATTAGGTCCCTATTAATCATGTTCCTGTTGTTGAAACAGAATACTTGATATAACTGACTTGTAGAGAGAAAGGGTTTCTTTATGTCCATACCTTCAGGGAGTTTAATCCATGATTAATTGGCCCCATTGTTTGGACGTGTGTGGTTACCTCATGGCAAGCAGCAAGTTAAAGGAAGATAGGGAGGGGACAGTGTTGCCCTTGACTCAGTGACCTAATACCTCCCACCAGGTCTCACTTCTTAAAGTTTGTATCCAGCTAGGCATGCTGCACACCTTTAATCCTACAGTCAGGATCTCTGTGCATTCCAGGCTAGCCTGGTCTACAAAGTAAGACCCTGTCTAAAAAAATAATAATAAAGTAGAAAGGTTGCACCAACCCTAGAAATGCTGTTCTCTGGAAGCCAGGCTTGCATGCCTGATTCTTTGGGGCTCTAGGAAAACCACAGCAGCACTTAAAACTGGTGGAGGAAAAAAAATAACTTCTGAAGCATGTTTTTAGTCATGCTTTAAGGGTTGGACAGATGTGTCCCCAGGAGTGGGGAGCACTGATCGTTGGCCAGCTCAGGTAACTGTGGAGACTGGTCACCTCCTCTTTTCAAGGCCCCTTGAGCTTTGCCTGGGTCCACAGACTGTGTAGTTGAATATCTCTTGCTGTTCACCAGACACTGGTGATGGGGCCCTGAGACTGAAGCTGGGTCCCACTCTGAGGAGCTCACAGCCTTAGGAAGATGGACATAGAGGTGATAAGATGACGTGTAGAAGGCGCTTACTAACTGGGGTGGTCGCCGAAAGCCATCTGACTTGAGAGGAGGCAGGGTTGAAATACTGAAGGACTGAGAGTGTAGTCTTCCTAGCCACCCTTGGAGGGTAACTAAAGATTGTGTCTGATAAAGGTGAAAGAACAAAGTAAAAAGAATATTTCAGGCTGTAGCAAAGTCAAACACAGCCATAGTGAGGGCCTATAGCCCAACTCTGTGTGTTTTCTGACACCATTTTTAGTTCTACTAAGGAACAGTGTAGCGTAACATTTTGGCCAAGATCCCAGTAAAATAGTAGCCTGATGAGTGTTGCTGCGATGAATCTGGGGAAAGCCTAGAAGAAACACCTTACGTAGAAATCATCATATTGTGGAAGGAGGGGCTCAGCTATTCTGAGTAGACTTAAGTTGCCTGGTGGCTGTTTATTTCACTCCCTTCCTTGTCACGGAGCATTAGAATTGTCCTCTGGCAGAGGGAGACATCTGATCCTGATAGATAGGCAATAAAACATTTATCAGGATGACATCATGATTTGTAAGAATTCTTTAAGGAAAGGAAAATAATTCACAGTCATAGGAGATCAGCTCCTGAAAGAGAGGGGGCGGGGACATTCAAGCACATATTGGCAGAAAAATTCATTTTCTTTTCTCATGTAAAACTGTTGTGGCATGTTAAAAATAATTTATGTAATTATAGAAAGGAAATTAGATTTGTTTCAGCCTTTATATATGAGTGTGTGGTCTTGAGATTGGATATGTACTGAACATTATCCTTGCAACTGAGTGATGATTCAGAATAGTATAGTTGACATTTAGTTTCATTAAAGATTAATAGTAGCCCAGCCTCATGAGCGTTGCCACATTACAAAAAGCAAGATTTAGAGGCTGGGGCTGTGGATCATGTATTAGGTGGCAAGGCTTCTAGTCCAAACTGCCACTCACTTGCTGACATTTGTGCTCACTAGTGCTCATGTTAATTTTTCCATCCATAATAACAATGATAATAACATCCCAAATGGCTCTGCTCAGATAAATGGTGAAGATTAATAAGGTCGGATTTATGAGAGGCTTTGGACTTCTTGAAAAGCACGGGGTAACATAAGGCCTTCTAGAAAAATCCATCCTCATTCCTTTTTGTGTTTCCTCTGTGGGCCTCACTGGAAGGTGGCCCCTTTGTAAAGGTGGTTGGTGACTCTTCTGTCTTTGTTTCTCTGTTGGTGTGGTAAGAAACTGAACAAAAGCAACTGGAAGAAAGAAATGGTTTACTTGGCTTCCACGTTAGGTCCACCATTGCAAGAAGCCAGGGCCAGAACGCAAGGCAGGAACCCAGAGGCGGAAACTGAAGCAGAGGCCATGGAAGCGTACTGCTTACTGGATTGTTCCTTCTGGCTTATGCTTATGCTTAGTCAGCTTTCTTATGCAAACCCAGGGGTGGCACGGGTCACAGTGGACTGTGTCCCCCTACATCAATTAGCCATCAAGAAAATGCCCCACAGATATGCCCACAGGCCGATCTGGTGGAGGCAATTCCTCAGTAGAGGTTCCCTCTTCCCAGATGTGTTGAGTTGACAACCGAGATTAGCAAAGTAGTTGATCTCTATCTTTGTTGCTTTATTTCTGTGACTTTGGACAAGCTATTTAATTTGTCTGCATCTGCCTGTTATGTATAAGGACAGACAGTGTATGGAACTCTGACTTCTGGGATTTTCTTGTTGGTTTTGTCACATATAGGAAAATATAAAAAGCAGTATTCTCCTGTGCATTTCACACAGTGATGTGTAGATCCTGGCATGAGTTGGTCATGCTTCTTCCTGGATCATGATTTCTAGTAATTTTCCCATTTGTTCCAGTCCTTAGGTGGTATGATTAAAGTGTGCAACTGTGGAAAATGACCTTGATCCCTGCTCTTGATACAGAAATAAGCAAGGGTGATTGGAGGCCAGGCTTCACTTTTATAGCACAGACTTGAAGTTCATGGTAGATAGAAATGTTGATCTCCATGGTTCTCGTGGATTAACTTTGATTCTTATTTTAAAGATGCTGGTACAGAAATTGCTACTTTCTCCCTGTAATCTAGGGTAACAAGAATTGATTGACATGTAAGAAGTTTCATGGAATAGAAGCCCTGCTCACAAATTTTAATATCTCTGAGTCACTTATAATTAACCGTTGGCAGTAATCCCAAGTAGCTATTTTTATTAAACTCTGTATGACAAATAGTATCAGAAGGTCCTTTGCCAGTTCCCCTACACCTGAGTAAGTCACACTCCTGCCCATCCTCTTCTTCATGCCTATAGCAGATGCGAAGAGGCATGCCCCATTTCTTTGCCTAAATGATCATTTATTTCATTTGAATCACATTTGGAAGGGTGGTTAAATGGTTTAAGGCCAAGTTTTTTTCTATATTGTTCTAAATTCTATATTATTGTAAGCTGAACCCATGGAACCAAAAAAAAATTGTCTAGGTCTTGTGAATATCCAAAAGCTAAGGGGTAGGAAAAGCCCACCTTCTTCAGCGTTCCGTGGTTTCCTCCCATTAGATTTTATACTAAGGTAAAAATACTTTGCAAAAGATCAATGACCATATGTAATGATGTATACCCACAGTCCCAGCAAAATATTTTTGCAAAAAGCAAACAAAGGAAAACCTCTCAAATAAAGCAAAATCATGACCAACAAGGATGTGTAAAGCTTTTAAAAGTGTGATACAGTCTCAGTGTTGGGGGTGCTGTCTGCGCTTAATCAACAGAAGACTTCTTCATCTCATAGTGTATATTTGTTACATTACTGGCTCAGTTAAGGCATATTTCTGTTGACTTGTGTGTTATTGTTTTAGATTTTTTTCTTCTACTTTTGTTTGGTAGTGTTGTTCATTGGGAGTATTTGAAGAGAACAGAAGTGACAGTCGCCCAGGCAATAACACGTCTCACATATTGTCCTGTGCCTCCGAGACGGACGAGGAATCTGAATGTGCTCACTGAAACACCATTGGGAGTAGTTCTGTATAGGTCTATTATTTTTAAATCTCGAGCACTTAGAACTTGCAGGAACTTCCCAACACGGGGCTGTTGGCATCCACAGAGTCTTTGTTACTGCAGGAATGGGGCCTGTTTTATCCAGAGACGTTCAGACAGTTGGTGGCTGGGATCATGGCTCAAAACACCTATCAGACCTTTGAGATACACTGTAAAATCTTGGGGCCTCCAGAGCAGCAACATCTAGTGACTGTACCTTCCACACACTATTTTGGAAAACTGTGTTATAAAATACTTCACAGGGGCCAGAGTGATGTCTCAGCAGGAAAAGGAGCCTGCTGTAGGAGCCTTTCAACCCGAGGTTTATCGCAACAAGGTGGACGGAGAGAAATGGCTCCACTAACAGTCCTTCGACTAACACAAGCACACCCTGCCCCCACCACAACACCATGCATGGATGGGTGTGTTTATGCATGCATACACAATAATAAATAAATGTATACTTAAGAAAATAATTAATGGTGATCATTAAGACTTTTTGAGTCAGCCAGCCAGTCATAGGTATAGTTTTCAAGCAACATTGGCATACTTAAGTTTGTATATAGAATTTTACATAAGAATTTTATCTCAAGAGCTTATTACCCAATTGATTTTCAAAGTTCATTGCTGTCAACTGGTATTCAGATAGATAACTGTAGAACATTCTACTGTTTTCCTAGAATTGGACTCAAATGATACGAGATTCTTTCTTGCAAAAAGGCAGTAAAGGCAGTAAAAATTATATTTTATTTATAATATAAATATTTCAAATGCATTTGAATATGTTTTCATCAAGTCCATCCCCACTGCTCCCCTCTAATTCTGTCCCTACCCCTCTTTCCTCCTAATAGTCCTTTTTGTTTTGACCACACTGCATCTACTTAGTGATGCCAGAATCTGCCCTGGTGTATGTACTGAGTTATCAGTAGCCTCTCAGGGGCTCTCCTTTTCCTAGCAGCCATCAATCATCACCCGTAGCTCCTCAGCTACAGATCCCCTTCCTCCTCCATGCTAGGACTTTGTCTCGTTTGATTTTGCACATGCTGTCACAACCACTATGGGTTCACATGTGCAGCTGCCCTGCTGTGTCCATAAACTGCTGTTTCTCTGTGGCCCTCCATTGCCTCAGGTTCTTACAGTCTTTCTGCCACATCTTCAACAATGTTTCTTGAGCAATGGTAGCAGTGGTGGGTGGTCGCAGTGGCGGTAGTGTGTAGGATAGATGTCCCGAAGTCCCTTATTCTCTGCATGTTGGCCGGTTGTGAGTTGCTATGTTAATAATCATCTAGTGCAAAAAGATAAGGATTGAGAGATGCGCTCACCAATGGATTTAATGGTAAGTCATTAGCAGTTGCTTTAATACTATGTCCATTTAGCAGAATAGTATTATTGAGTTCTTCCTATGGCCTGTGATCTAGCTAGTTATGGGCTCTTGGCCCTATTAGGCATCAGCTCCATCTTGTGGAGTGGGCCTTAAATCCAATCAAAACATGTTTAGGTTACTCCCATAACATTAATGCCACTATTGTATCAGCGTTCACCCCTGGATAAGACCGATAATGATTTTCTTCCCCAGTATCATGCATGGTTAACTTCTGGCACTATGAAAGCTAGTCAGTGAGGATGACGTTTCCAGGTTGCTACCAACTTGACTTCTCCATGTTCTGTGACTCAGTGTCTTCAGCAATAGAGCCTTACCATCAAGTTCTGGAGGGTAACCAAGAGCAGTGGTGACAGTCTATAATGTTCAAGAGTCTATGTGTCCCTACTGGCCAATAACTCCAAAAGAGGTAGAGAATTCTTAAAAATTTAAATGAAAAAAATCATCACTGGGCAATTTTTTAGAAACTCATTATTTTTAATCAGGGAAAGGACTTTTTAATTATAGAAGCCAACTATAATTGAACATTTTAAAAATTACTAAGAATAATATACCATGTGGATAACTAATAAAAATATACTATCAGAATACACATATCCTTTTACACAGACCATTTTCTGGCTTTGAGTTTATCCTGTCTTTAATGAAATCCTTTTTCTAATGTCCAATTTTAATGTAGGAGTGCTAACGCTGTGATTAACATGACCTATCTGTGCCTGCTGATAATATGCTTTCCATTCACACTGAGGTCCCCAGGGCACACAAACATGGACAAGAATTTTGTAGCCCTTAGGCACCCCTAGTTTGGTTTGTGGGTTATGAAGGCAGTAGTAATTTTTCATACCTTCTTTCAGATAAAAGCCATGGTTTGGTTTGGGTTTTCTCTGTTTATAATGTCTGCCTCTTTTAGTGATCTTACTTGATGTGAGTCTTATTAGTTGATTTTCCGTGGAGTACCTGGTGATTTAAATAGCCAGATTGATGGCAGCCTATTATCTTGTTGACCTCTATCCATTAGTGTCTCTGGGGCCTAATGGACTGTTTGTAGTTTGGGCTGTCATTTTTTTTGCCACACATCTCTGGGTATTTGGTGGGGGGGTGGTAAAGAGGTCTTTAAGTCAAGAATACTATGGTAGTTTCATGACTTACCAATAAAGTGACTGCATAATTTGCCATCCAAACTGGCAGAGTGGCTTAATCATAACGATGCCACGACAACATGCTTTGCAGATCACAACTGTAGGCACCCTGTCTGGACTAACCTTTTGAACTTCAAAGCTTCAAGCTCATAATTGGCTAAATCATTCTCTTCCCTGGGACTCTACCTCTGAATCCAGTCTGTGTCTCATTTCAAATGTTAGAAGAGGGACTCTCTAGCATAAGAGTTTTAATAGATAAAAAACAATGACCAGTGTTCTTTTATATGAAGCATACTTTTTATGGAACATAATTCAAAGCATATAATTTTTAAAGATAAAATTTAGGATCTTCTGAGAAATTTCATGGTTGCAGTAAGTTGCTTAAAATAGCATGCCAAGCTTCTTTGTTCTCTCGAGTCTGCTGCCAGTATGACTTTTGCTAAAATGTTTGAAAAGAGCTGACTTAAGTGACCTTAAGTTCTGAAGACAAGAAAAGCTGATTATCTCAGTCTTGAAAACATGGGAACTGGCTGTCACTCTTCCTGCCTTTCATTGAAACATAAAGGTCATGCCTGGAGGGACAAGAAAGAGCTGCTCCCTTCTGGTCACTCTGGAAAACGGGTCCAACCTGGTACCTTGAGAGGATTCTTTCTGGGTTTATCATGTCTTCTTTGTATAGCATCTTGTAAATGGTAAATACCCCCAAGAAAGGCATTCATTTGCTACCTGTGTTTCATATACTATAGAATATTTTGGAAGAAAATGCAGAGACCAAATTATTTCAATAGTTGGCATCATATCAGAGAAAGAACTATATTTGCTTTTAAAAATACTTTGATGGGGATGAGATGGCTGGGTGGTTAAGAGCACTGACTGGTCTTCCAGAGGTTCCAGCTTCAGTTACCAGCACCCACATGATAGCTAACAACCAACCATCTGTAACTCCAGTTCCAGTGGATCTGATGCCTTCTTCTGGCCTCCATGGGCACCAGGCACATACATGTTGCACAGACATACTTGTAGACAAAATGTCCCTGCACATAATATAAAATAAGTCTATTAAAGAATATGTTGGTAAGCTGTTTGTACTAAGGCTATCTATATATAAAACCCAAGGCCACAGGTTTAAAGAGACAAGAAAACAAAGTGATGAGCCATTCCAGGTGAGGCAAGGATTGGAGGAAGGAGAAGAGCATGGCAGTGGTTTCTAGAGCTTTCTTTTCTGGGTCTGATTGTGGGTCACATGGACCTGTTATGTAGGCATTCGGGTCCAGTCCCTGGGAACTTGTCTAAGGTCTTAACCACAAATTAATGACTGCAGGAGAGAGTGTGTGACCGAGCTAAGTAAGAGAGAGGTTGTTTCCGTGACTGACTGTGATGACCAAGCATACTTCACCAGTCACAGAGTTAGTTCATCAGTTGGGGGGTGGAAGACATAGGCAAGAGCTCACAGCAGGGAGACAAAACATAGTCATGCGTACTCAAAATTTCACAGAGACCTTGCGAGGCACCTATAGGGGGTCCTCCCAGCAAAGTGCAGAGTCAGAGGTAGTTCATTGGGTATTATTGATTGATGCAGGGGTTCCCAGATCACCTCTGGATTCCAAGTTAATGGAAAGTCAGTGGTCAAAGAACATTCTAACGATCGGGGGCGGGGAGTAGAAAGGGAGAGTAGATGGTATCAAACACAAGCTTCCTTATCTATTTCCTTAAATATATTCAGGACCACAAATCCTTTGAGGTAGACCAGAAGTTCTAAAATGAATTAAAATGGCACTTTTGAGTTCAGTACTGGACAGTAACCTAACAATACAGTTGCCACCTTGGTGTCCTTGGGGGTCTGTCCCAGGTTCCCTCAGGTTTACCAAATTCTGAAGATACATCAAACTGTCACATAAAATGTATTGTTCACATCAAACATGTACACATCCTCCTTAATACCTCAAGACAGCTGTGGATGCACTTAGAGCATGTAATACAAAGGGAGCCTGTGAAAATAGCTCTGCCACTGTATTCCTTGGGGAATGGCAGCTAGAGATGGTCTCTACAAGTTCTGTACAGATGGAGGGCTTACTCAAATGTTTACAGTGTAATAATGGTTGAATCTGAGGGCGTGCACTGACTATATTTTAATACAAAGAAAAGTTCAAAATTACATTATACCAGGAGTCAAAGACTAATACGGTAAGCAGTGATACCTGTTAGAAGAAATATTATCTTTCCAGAATCTGAGTTCTAGCTTTATCTCCACTACTGTGATAAAAAACACTTGGACTAAACTTGGGGGAAAAAGAGTTTATGTAGCTTACCCTTCAGGTCACCATCCATCCTTAAGGGAAGTTGGGTCAGGAACTGAAGCAGAAACCACAGAGGAAAGTTGCTGACTGGCCACTCTCAGGCTGATGCTCAGCCAACTTTCATAGAGAGCCGAGGTTGACCTGCCCAGAGATGGTTCTGTCCACAGTAGGCTGTGCCATCCCACACCAGTCAAAACAATTTCTACAGACATGGCCACAGCAAAGTCTAATCAGGGGATTCTCAATTGATGTTCCCCCTTCCCAAGTGAGTCTATGGCAGTGGTTCTCAACCTTCCTGATTCTGTGATCCTTTGATATGCTTCCTCATGTTGTGGTGACTCATTCTACTTCATAACTGTAATTTTTCTACTGTTATGAATCATAATGTAAATATCTGTAGCACAAACCTTAAAAGGTCTTATTAATTAAAAACAAACCCAGAGCCAGGTACTGGGATGAACTCTGAAAGATCAGAGAAGCAGAATAAGCCACAGCCAACCTCCCCTTACCAACTTCTCAGCCATTCCTGTTTCCTCAAACTGGAATCCTCTGAGTCCGTGTCCACATGGATCTCAGCTGAACTGCTGCTCAAAAGCCTAAAAGCTTAAAGTCTCTAGTTCCTGGTTTTCACACCTTATATACCTTTCTGCTTCCTGCCATCACTTCCTGGGATTAAAGGTGTGTGTCACCATGCCTGGCTGTTTCCAGTGTGGCCTTGAACACACAGAGATCCAGATGGATCTCTGCCTCCAGAATGCTAGGATTAAAGGCATGTGCTACCACTGCCTAACCTCTATGTTTAACACAGTGGCTGTTCTGTTCTCTGACCCCCAGATAAGTTATTGGGGTGCACAATATATCAATCACAAATATCTGTGTTTCCTGATGGTCTTAGGTGACCCTGTGAGAGGGTGGGAAGGGTCGTTTGAACCTCAAAGAGGGTTGCGACCCAAGGTTGAAAACCACTGCTTTGTGGTGTCAATTTAGTAATAAAAGTCAACCAGCACAATGTTGCAGTTGTGCCCGCACTACCACCACCCATTCACCATGTCCAAGCGAGGGGCTGTGGATTAAAAACATAGAGACAAGAGACAGTGAGTCATTTGCCCCAGCAGAATGCTGAGTGCCCTTTATTGAAGGAGGGAGGAAACCTTAAATACAGGCTTACAGCACAATGGAGGATCCCTGAGGGCAGAAGTTCACTACCCAATGTTCTACATTCTTGCATCTAAGCTGTTTACACCAAATGCGGGATACACAAAGAACCTCCGATGAGCTGAGTGTTCAGGAAGAAGGAAACCAGCAGGGAATCAACACAGGGAGGACATCTGGTCAAGGTTGGCAAGCAAGCAACAGTTACTCAAGATGGGGAGGCCAGGGCCCTACAGCACAACCCACCTCTTGTCAACTTGACACATGAATTTTACATGTTCAATACAAATGAAATTATTTCCCCAATAATTTTAATCTGAGAATGGTTGAATCTGAGGGCCTGAACAGAATCTATGTTTAACACAAAGAAAATAAGAGGGGAGATTTAAAAATCACATATAATACTAAGAATCAGAAGACAAGTGTGGAGAACAGTAATATGCATTGCATGGTATAGCATTACTCCAGTGTTTGGTCATTTACATGTCTCTAAATAGCAGAATCTTAAAATAGATCAAAGCATATTAATTTCAAAACTGGTCTCTTTGTTCTTGTCTTGTACTATGGGGTGCTAACTTCTGGGGTGACTATCATATTCATAACTAAGCTATTTCCCTTATCAGAGAATATTTTTAAAATACAAGTAACCTTATTATTATTGACCCTTACTAGTCAAAAATAGATATTCACTGGGCTCAGTGTGTACTCGGCTCTATCATGCATATGAAATAAAGAACATTTTCCTGAGGTAACAATGCTTATTTCTTTGTCATAAAACAAAATGTGCTTTTAACAAAGCATATAAAATACTGCTAAAGCTAATTAAGACTTGATATATTCATTTAAAGATTAGTCTTTCAGAATATGAATGATATGAAATCCAATCTTTTTATCATCTTGAATAAATAAGTTAGAAGGGGAATTATTTTATGTTCTCAATTGCATTCATTTTGTACTGAGAGAAGAGGCCTGGTAATTAGTCTTGTCTTATTCTAATCTAGAATGAGCAATGTATCCATTAAGAAAACAGGAGTCTTTGAAGCTTTGTCTTATGGAAGTTATTAGGATGTCATAGTCCTCTGAAATTTATTTTGTATGGAAATGTGTACAGTGGTAAGATAATAACATCCTAAGTCATTTTAAGGTTTCTATTTAATCGAATTCTGCCTATTTCTGCAAACATCATTTGCCAGATCTGTCTGTATATAGAATACCTAGATATCCATCACACTTTACGGAGACTTCCTACATAGATCAAAAATTTTAGGTGAAAGATTTTGAAACAGGAAGGAACTGAGCCTCTGAATATTTAACTTCACAGGAAGAGCATCTTTTAAAATTTGTATCAAAGATAAAGCAGATGGAAGAGGAGCGAATAGATTTCCTACAGTTTTAGGAAATAATTGGTTAGACACAGTGATGAGCCTTGCACATTTTCAAATTGCAAATAGAAAATTAGAATTTACCTCCTCAGCTACCTCTTGGACTTTATGCCCTCTTCCCTCTCTCCATGCTTGTATTTTGTCTGGCTGGGACTCAGGTCTTACACATAGTGCCACAATCCCTGTGGGTTCATGCGTCTAGCTGCCCAGCTGTATCTAGAAGAACTATTTCCTTAGAGGCATCATCTGCTCTTGGCTCTTACACCCTTTTGCCTTTTCTGTTGGAATGATTTCTGAGCCTTGGGAGGAATGGATATGGTGAAGATGCCCATTTAGGGTTGAACATTCTGCAGTCTGATGCTCTGTACCCTGACCAGTGTTGGGTCTCTGTGTTAGTTACCATCTTCTGAAAAGAGAAGTTTCTCTACCGAGGGTTGAGAGCACTGATCCATGGCTATAATAAGTCACTGGGAGTCAGTTTGATGCTGTGGATACTGTGTCTGGTTAACAGAATAATTGTAGAATGTTCTTCACTAGAGCCTATGACCTTTCTTACCACAAGTTTCTGATAGAACCCTTTTCTTAAAAGCGTGTACTAGATAAGAATTTTGACTCTGTCCTTGGAAACCGTTGAGTCATTTAGAAACTTAAAGAGTTATCTACTGTTGATTTCTGTCCTTCTGATTTCACAGGCTGTGCAGGCTCTGCAGGCTGTTTGTTAGCAAGCACTTCAGTTGGCACATAGGGATCAGCCTCTTAAATCTTCACCCACTTGAAGATCAGTGACAGAACCGACTGGAAATTAAGGCTGTAAAATTTCAGGAGGGAATTTGGTGTTCCTGCAATCAATACTTTGCAGATAGCGCTACCAGTTTCTTTTTTCCATGAAATATGCTGGCGAGCAGGTGGAAAAATCAATACCTGGGGATGAAAAACAGGTGTCAGGTTTGATAGGGACATCATGCATTTGATGTTTGCAGGCCAGAGGGTCCTGTCAACAGACAGCAGTAACTCTGTCAGGTGTAATATGTGGGGAATTAATGAAAATGCCAGAAACAAAGCAGTTTGGACAGCAGGCTGGTTCAACATAAACAGATAGATAGACAGATAAAAATAAAACTAAGGGCAAAATGGTTTCTTCCTCTTGCATCACAAGTGGATGTCTTACAGGAAGACCATGTAGTACAGACAGAGTAAAGGTGTATTTGCTGCACTGTCCTGTCTGGTAGGAAGAGTGCACAGCCTGGGGAAAGGGGTGGTTGTGCTCCTTGGTTAAAGGGACTCCACTGAGGGTCTGGCAGGGACACCGGAATGTGTAGAGTAGTGCGATGAAACATGACCAAAGACATGCATATATATATATATATATATATATATATATATATGTATGTATGTATATATATATGTGTGTATATATATGTATATATATGTGTGTATATATATATGTATATATGTATATGCCTTGCGAAGCACTTAAGAGAAAAAAAAAAGAATCCCACCTATGTTCTAATATGAAAAAAAAAATGGATTCCCAGCCAATCCATATTAGGGAACTGATTGCCAATTCAAGAAGTTAGAGGAAAAGTAAGTATATTGAGGAAGGTCAACAAAAATTGTTATGCTGTTCTCTTCTTGGAAGAAACCCACAGGAAATAAATTAACACTGTTATGAAGGCCTAGAGACATGCATAGATACAAACTAAAATATGGAAAATCGCATTGCTTGGATTCAAATTATGGCTCTATTGCCTATCCACCCGCTGTCTGAACTTGGGCAGGTCCATCCGTGTTTGGACCTCAGTTGCTTCTTCTGTATCATGGAAGTAGACTAAATTACTCTATGCAAAGCCCACAAAAGTACAAGCTACACAGCTCAGCACACTGTGGGTGCGTGGCCTACCTGTTGTTATTCCTGGCTTTCCTATAACTTCACATAAAATGAAGACAATCCCACTTACAGTGATAATAAAAGTACATATTTCTGCCAAAATACACTAAGTTGTGGTGCAATAAATGATGGCCATCTTCACACTGTAAAGATGTCAGATCTCCAAAACATAAATGTAAACTATAAATGTAAAATAGCTTCCATTAAAATTTCAATAAGGACTAAATATTTTTAAACTGTATTTGAAGATTATAATATTGTAAAACTAATTTAGAAATTGAAACAGAAGCATTCAGAAGAGAGTGTTTATTCCCTAATATGTATTTCAACATCTTCATGTAGTTACTCTGTTAAAAAAATGCAGTGCATATAAATTAAAAATATAACACATGAGCCATATAAAAAGTATTTCAAACCTAGGTGCACAATAACGTATTCCTTAGTAAAGGGCTTGGGAGTCATAAAATTATCACTTGGAAAAAATACAGTTAGATCTTCAACTTCCTTATGCTCACATGTATTTAAGATAGATTGGGGGAGGGGCTGGAGAGATGGCTCAGCCATTAAGAGCACTTGCTGCTCAAGCATGAGGACCTGACTTCTGTTCTTAGCATCGAGACAGCTGGCTCAGAAATACCTGTGACGTCAGTTCCAAGGGACCCAGTGCCCTCTTCTGGGCTGCATGGATACACCCACATCCACATGCACATAAATGCACACAATTGTATGTTTATGCAAGGGAGTGTTATTCTCTCACAACCCAGGGGCCAAAAGTCTGAAATCAAGACATTAGCACGGCTGTGCTCCCTTCCAAGACCCTCGGAAAGGATTTTATTCTTTATCACTGTGCTTCGTCTAAGGCTGTCTGCATCCTTGGCTTGTAGCATCATTTCAATCTCTGCCTCTGTCTTCACATATCCTTTTCCTCATCTGTACCTCAAATCTCCTTTGTAAATTCTATAAAGGCACAGATCACTGGATTGGGCAGATGCCCATATAATCTAAGATGTTCTCTTTAGATTTCTAAGTTAATTACATCTGTGAAGCCTGTTCTTCTAAATCCTATCACTATTATCAGTCTGAGGTACAGACATCTTTAGGGGTCACAGAACCCAAAAAGTAGCCCAAAGCATTCATGGTCCTTCTGTATGCAGAATACATTTACCCTAAGAGAACATCCTGACAGAATCAGCCCCTTATTACTTCTGCACTATTCCTGGTCACAAGACATGGAGTCAACATGTGGCTTATATAACAGTAGGGTATTATTCAATGACAGAAATGTAAGAAATCTTGTCATGCTTTTAGCATCAAGAGGGGTGGGGGAAGCCAAACATAGAAACAGCAAGGACTGCATATTTTCACTTACTTGGGGCAGCCAAAAACCTTGATTTCACAGATGTAAATGCTAGATGAGTCATCCCTAGAGCCTGGAGATGGTAGAAGGTTAGATAACCGTCATCATAGGCTTGAGCCCATTTAGTAATACTTTGAAAATTGGCGCTATACACCATGTGTGTGTGAGAGAAATTCCAAGAGCTTTAACTGAGGTGTCTGTGGGGAATGATCTGTCCTGAACAGCTGTAGCATCCCATGGCCTGGGATTGAGACAGAAGGAAAAGAAGAAACAGAGAATGTCATCTCAGTGCCAGCATTTCCTATGCTCTGCTTCCCAATTGGCCAGATACATTACTCAGGTTTCTCTAGAGGAATAGAGTGGATGAATGAATAGATATTAAATGGACTTTTACTAGACTGGCTCCTGAGAAGCAGTCCATACGAGGCCACATGCCTCTACAGTCCCACTCCAATGCTCAACGTCTGGAAGATGCATGGAGGGCTGCTGTTCTTCAACTCAAAGAAGCCAGGTTCTAATGCCAGAAAAGAAAGGCAGGAGTAGCCACAGCAAGATGCCAACAGAGTAGATGAACTTGCCAGCACAGCATGAAGACAAGCAGGCAAAATCAAAGTTTCCTTTTACCCTCTTTTATCTTGGTTGCCACTGGAAAGTGCCAGACATATTTAGAGTGGATCTTTGTGGGGGTCTCTGCAAACACCATGGCCAGCATTGTCCAAGTAGGAGAGTCAAGAAGGAGATTCGGTTCAACATGACCTACTAGCTGGTATTGGTTTAAATTTTGAGAATCTGACACTGAGTAGTTTATTTTAGGCATATTTAAGCACAGCGCAATTTGGAAAGAAGTTTTCTGGTGATAATTATCTTAATCTCTTGTGCACAAGAAAGCTTAAGATATGATTACACTGAAACCCTTGTAAAGTTCAAGTAACATCTTCCATAAAGATAGGTTCTACAAGATTAACTGAGTAAGAAGGCTTAAGGTAATCAATACTCATGATAAGGATCTCATGGAGGATAGCACTATATATTGACCAAGATAAACGTAAGAGTCTGGGGGAGCCAGTATGGCCTGACTATACAGATAGTACAGAGGTTACCAGGCTATTAGTCACATCCATTCCCAGCCTTCTGGGCTGAAAACAGGTTATACATTTCTCCCTTTGAAGAGGGAAATGCGTGGCTAACATTCCTGGTTTACCTAGGGCTTATCTGTGAGCACAAGCGCCCACATGCTTCCTACAGGTCTTCCCATATCACATAGGCGACTGAAGGAAACCCTTCACAAGTGAGCCCAGCAGCTTGTTCTCAGTTGTCTCCAGATGTGGACAAGTTGACCACCAAGATCACCCATCACAGCCATGAACTGCATCAAGTCCCTCTAAACACTAGAAGTAGAACTACTGTGTGATCCACTCACCACTTCCGGAGAGATGGCCAAGGAAGTAAATATGCCAGGTACATAGCTGACCCTGTCATCCACACAGCTCTTCATGGCATGCTTTCTTGGGACCAAGGGACCATAGGCTGAACCCTCCTCCGAACAGTGGATGGAGGGAATTCCTCCCTGAGTCCCTTCTGCCCTGCTGTCAGGTCACAGAAACAATGGTGAGTAACAGAGAGTAAGAAAGGAATTGTGTAGAGTGGGTGTCAGAAATCTAGTTAAACAGGAATTAGTTCTTAGGTACCACAGCACAGTGAGATGTGTAGGGTCTACAGCTTATTGTATGTCTTAGAGCTACAAGAGATCTTGATATACAGAATTGATATAAGTTTAAGAAAATAGAAATGCCAATTACCCTGGTATAATATTCACACACTGTATACCTATATCAAATTATCATGCTGGACACTGTAGTATGTCATTTAACATTTGGAGAATTTTAAAACTTATGAGCAGGAAAGCTAAAGATGCCTACAAATAATTAGATCTTTCTTAGTGAAATTCCCCTGAGAATGGTATTTTCCTTATTTTCTCTAAAATAGGAGCACTAGAAATAATAGTGTTAGAAATAAGAGCCCATGAGTCACAATCTGGGATAAACAGGGATATATCAAAAAAATGAAAACTTAAGAAACAATAAAGGAGTCAGACTCTTATATTTCTCTATTAAAGAAAAGCACCTGTGAATCATGCAGAGAAAAATACCCATGAAAGGAGACTAGCTCTCATGCCAAGTGTTCTCAGCAATCCTTCCTTCCTCCAGCAAAAAGGGAGGACACACACACACACACACACACACACACACACACACACACACACACGATTGCAGAGACGCTTTGGGGGGTAAAGGATGGATACACACATCTGCATACACTCAAGTTTATCAAACTGTATAAAATGTGCTGGTTTTGTGCCTCAGCTGTAACTCAAAATGTCTGTTTCCAAAAAAGAAGCAGGGGTTCAAGGTAAGTGGATAACTAAGCTCTTTGAGAGGGTTTTAGCATCTTGGTGTGTTTATCCCCCTCGGTGTTTATCCTGCTGGGTAACTGAGAAGGTATCCATGGCTTAATGAAAACGAGATGCCTAATGGGATGAATTATTCAACTATTACTGAAATACTGCTCACAGCAGAATGAGGTCATCTAGCCCTGTCAACTGAAGTTGGCTTTAACCGGTAGGCTTTAGCCTCAAGAATAATGGACTTTGTGAGGAAGAGAAGGGTGGCCCTGAATACATGTCAGGATGCCCCCAGGATGCAGAAGAATAAAAACTATGTGTTCTCCCCTTGGAGGGAGAGTGAGTTGATCCCATGGAGCTGTAGTGAAGCAACAAGGAAAAAGGATATTCTAAAATTTAGAATTTCAGCAAACAGAAACTGGCTGCCTAAAGTCATAGAACCTTCTAGAGGCTTTTAGGGGAGACGTGTGGCTTAGGTAGATTGTGCCAAGTTTTCCCTAGTCACTCCCTTTTTTAAAAAAATACTAAATAGAGCCAATCCAAACTCTTAGCTGAAGACTTTTCCCTCATTTAGTTTCTGTATTCATTGTAATCAGTTGGGTTTTCTTGGTTAGTTAGTTGGTTGGTTGGTTGGTTGGTTGGTTGGTTGGTTGGTTGGTTGGTTGGTTTTGGGTTTTTTTTTTCCTTCAGGAGAAGAAGTTAAGCTTGGATGCAAAGTTACACAGAAAAGGCAAATGAATACTATTTGTTAGACTTTGCAATTGTAAGTCCATCACAGGTGGCTTCTGTGGACAGACCCTGAGTGCTGACACTCACCTCCAGTTGGCACAGACTTGCCTCTCAGACAGGTTGGTGATGGTGGCCAGGCTTCCTCTTTGATACCATCAAACTTCTGCTTATTCCCTCCACTGTCACCTGGGCTCTAAAGCATGGAGGATTGTTCTCACTACTTGAATAAACTTAGGATGAACTGTGTATATGCTATAACCAGATACTGCTTTTATTATATGGACAGTATGAAGACAATACTATCCTGCAGTATTACAATTCTAAGTTGCAAGAACAGTTCTCTGGCTGGCTAGGACTGGTGCTTGAAGAATGGTCTGTTATCTTAAAGAACTAGGACCATGCCCCCACCCCTGGGTTTTATGAAAATATCCTACCGTAAAAAGAGTGAGACTTGGGGCGAGAGCGATGGCACTAGGGTTAAGAGCACTTATTGCTCTTGCACAGGATGTGAATTTGTTCCCAACACCCACACAGTGGCTCACAGCTGTCCCTAGCTCCAGTTCCAGGGAATCCGGTGCCACCTTCTGACCGCTTCAGGCATCCATCAGGCATGTATGTGATACCCATATATACACGAAGGCGAAACACTTACATATATAAAATAAAATAAATATAAAAAAGAACAAAACTTTCAGCCAAAATAAAGTGAATAATCTGGACAAAATATGGAAGTTCTGTGTAAGTAAAACATGATGCTAAATCAAACATCTGGACAAAAAAGAGAGCACTCCTTCTTCAGGGCTCTCTTCTTGGAATACAGGCTCTGTCAAAGTCCGTGTGCCTCTTATTCTGGAAGCTTTGTATGCTCTCCTGTTTGATACCTTCATTAGTTGAAATTATCACATCTCGTCTCATCTACTTCATAAGAAATAAATTCTTACATCTTTACTAATTTTCCCAGCTCTCAGAAATGTACTTATTAAGAAAAATATTTCATGCCTTAGATAATGGCTTCCTTAGATGTTTGAAAAGTTCCCTCTTTGCTTTTCAGTCATGATTTTACTATTTAATTTCTGAGGCAGCAAACGTCATTTTTTTTCCTGTTGCTGATCCAACATCTGAAGTTTGAGAAGCCTAAATTGGCTTAAAATGCAATTATTGAAAAATACCCATTTCTCTTGAGGAACTCGATGTCTCGTTTTGAGATATGAATTAAATGTGTATGTGAATAAAATAGTGTGAGCCCCTCACCCTTGTCACGGTTTCAAAAACTAATCTTTGAAGTTCTGAATCTCTGGTTACTTTTACTTTTCATCCCCAGCTCACACTTCTGACACTTGCAAGTGGTGTTTGGCTATCCATCTGTGAGAAAAAGAACCCCAGAGAAACCAACTGACAAAGAGAGTTGGCTCATGGTTTCAGAAACGTCTGTCCATGTTTGCTTGGTTCTATTCCTTTGGGCCTGTGACAAGATATCACATAGCAAGGACCATGTGACAGAGCAATGCGGCTCACATCATGACAACCAAGAAGCAAGGACAGACAAGGACAGGGCCTGAGTCTGGTAGCTCCTCCTTGACACACTGCCAGCTACCCAGCTTCCTCCTGGTAGGTACCACCTTGTAAGGTCCCACCACCTCCCCAAAGTGCCTCAGCCATGAGGACTTTGGGGACATCCTAAATCAAGCCTTTAGCAGTTTCCTTAAGTTAGTACTGAGACATTCTTTAATGTTCTACTCCAAGGCAGGAGTAAGAGGATTGCACCCTCCCAACCCCTTGCAGCATGTGGAGGTGAGAATGGGGTTTTCGTGTGCCAACTCCTGCTCACTCACATTTCTCTATTAATACTTTTCTTTCTTTCCTCCTCTTTGTGTATCTTCATCAGACCTGGAACTTGATTCCTCTTTGGAAGTCGTAGGATGGCTTCCACAAGCTCCAAGCTGCCTCTTTTCTTATTTGTATTCCCTGTGAGGGCCCATGCTTCGCTGTCCACTGGCCCTTGGTATTGTTTCTATATTCCAGCTAGAGGGTGTTTAGATTCACTTTGGAGACAGAACATATCACTGCGATAAGAGAATGAAGTCAGTTGTCGCACTAATCAGGATTTCTTTGGGTTTAGCAGGAAGCGAACAGCTGATGGGATAGGAAGAAACAAAGGCCCAAATGCTTTTAAAAATAGCTCCCAGCTTTCTGGAATTCGGTTTTCAATTAGTGCCTTGAGGTTTTGGCAGGCACCCATATTTTTTAATCATATTATAGATGGCAATAACATAACATTTCCAGTAGCCCCTTAGCTTCCTGATTTTTATTGTTTGAGTCTCTGCCTCCTCCCACTTGGATCCTGGGAAATTTCAGAATGACCAGTGTTATGCTCATAGCTAGAAGTAGGCTATCTAATAGGGTTAGTTCTAGAAACATCCATGGGGAAGCATGCCTTTGACCTCTTGAACGAGTCTAGATTTCTAAGGAAGACCTTCTTCTAGTTTCTTTTCTGTCAGAATTAAAGAACCCCTGATATGTGTTACAATTTTGGAAGTAGTTCCCAGATTCATAATTCTCTATCCAGCTGATTTCTAATATCTCCATTATTAGAATCCACTAGATTTATGGTCTAGAAGCCAGCCTTGGAAGTTAATAAAATGTAGCTGTCTGTGTTGCAAAGCCTGTTAGAGCCTGAGTATTGTGTGTGTGCCCAGGAAGTAGAAGAAGTTCAAAGGTCTGAGAACTTTCCCAGATGATCACATCTCTCTCCTCAACAGTATGGAACTTGTACAGTCTGTATTCCTACTTAAAGTGAAGGAGAGGGCTGAGTACACAGCATGCATTCGATGTGCATGAGGCCTGGGGTCCGTCAGCACCACCACCAAATAATCATTAAACAACGCAAGGAGGTTCCATCTTCATCACAGAGTGAAACGATGTTTTGCATGACTTTCTCTTTTGGTTTTTGAACAAGATTTCCCTGTGGAGCTCAGGCTGCCCTTGAGCCTAGTGTTCTCCTGTCTTTGCCTCCCAAATGCTAGGGGCCAGATACCCCAGTACCCAACTTAAAGGAAGCCCCTGCTGCAATTTTAGAATTATTACTTTTATGCTTAATAAATCGCTTTGCATAAGCATATGCTGTATGTGTGACTGTGTGTGTATGCATACATACGTAATATGGCACTTGCTATATAAGTATACAAAAATAATACTATCTTTAATGTTATTTAAAAATTAAGTACTTAATGCATGGTGAGACATGTTATTCAGCTTGCCCTCTTACTTTTTTTTAATTGAATTTCCAATTAAAAAACAACTAGAGAGCTGGTGAGACCGCTCAGTGAGTAAAGGCACCTGCCCTCCGCCAAGCCTCATAACTTGAGTTCAATCCCCAGAACTCACATGATACAGAGAACTGACCCCTGAGAGTTGACTTCTGACCTCTACAACTGCATTGTGGCACACTTGCACTCATGCATGCACACACAATAAACAAAATGTATTTTTTTAAATGAAAACTAGGTGTTGAGTCACCTGGTTATGGTCCCAACTACTCAATAGGTTGAGGCAGGAGGATCACTAAGAGCCCTGGAGTTGAAGACCAGTCTGGGGTACCATAATGTGACTCAACCTGAAAACAAACAAACAAAACATTTGGGCTTGGGTCTGGCTCATGGGTAGCATCCTTGCCCAGCATTGGTGCAGGCCTGGATTCAGTTTTTTTTACATTGCAAAAACATGCAGCCGAGCAAACAAAGCAAAAACTCTTTAGGCTGTATCACAAACTACATGCACTGGATAGAACAAGTCAGGGTCCGTCATTAAACATGGTTTTCACTCTCGACTTTCCTGAAAAGAGGTCATTTTTATGAGGTAGACGAAGTCACTGGAGGAGGATTTGATAAGTACGGCCCCAGAGCATCTCCTGCCCGGTGAGCAGTCACCCTGACTCTGGTACCTCTCTACTCAGTTCCCACTCTCGCCCCAGATGTGGGCCTCTAGAACCTCGGTGAGTGACGATGCACCGGGTGTCTTTACTTCTCACTGCTGGTGCTTGTTTCGGTCTCAAGAGTGACCTGTTCCAAACCTCCAGTTTCCGCAGCAGCTGAGAGCAGTGTGTGAGCATCTGCGGAGAAGGGGATGGGTGCTGGATGACATGCTTTCTCTGTGCACATGCCACCTGTTTGGCATTTTTAGTGTGAATATTTTTGTTCAGTGATATTGAGGATTGAACCCATGATCTTCAACAAGCTAGGCACATGCTCTACCCACTGAGCCACATGGACCAGTTTTGTATCGTTGATACTGCAAGGCATGAATCCTGCAGCCCTTTTTCTCTCCCGGGTGACCCTCCCATTCATCATTGTTTCCATATGTGAGCCATCCGTCACTCAGGATCTAGAGCCAGCTGGTCTATCTGCCTGTGTCATGGTTGAGTAAGAGGACAGGTGAGTGACACTAGGCTAGTGGTATATGTACACCCATCAGTGTCATGTAGCAAGGCAGCCAGTGCTCACTTGATGCAGATGCAACATTCAGTTCCCCGCCAGGAGGCAGTGGTGCACGCCTTTAATCCCAGCACTTGGGAGGCAGAGGCAGGCGGATCACTGTGAGTTGAAGGCCAGCCTGGGCTACAGAGTGAGTTCCAGGACAGGTTCCAAAGCTACACAGAGACACCCTGTCTCAAAACAAACAAACAAACAAACAAACAAACAAAAAGATTCAGTTCCCAGTCCTAGTGGGGGGGTTTTCAGGAAGAAGAACCCCAGAATTATCTGAGACTAGTGGTACACATTTCATGTGGGGAATTAGAAAAGGAAGGTTTAGACAAATGAGAATTTGAAATGTGTGTGTGTCTGTTGCTGTTTAATCTCATGCTCTCAGTGTTCACATCCATGATCATTTCTATCTTGTTGCCAGATGTTAGAAACGGTTAATATATAGCTGCTTGGTAAAAAGAACTGCCATTCACTCAGGGCCTGCATGCATGGCGGAGTAAAGAGTTTATCTTACCATCTGCAGAATGTTGTTCACTTTATCAGTTCCTGCATCCCAGAGTTAACTTGCCAAAATGGGTTTCATTTCGAGTTCTTGCTCAGGCTGATTACATTTACCCGAATCCAGCCGTTTAGAGGAAAAATTAACTTTGCTGTTGCATTCGCTGGCAATATTTCCTTAGGGTGGATTGATAGGAGCAGGGAGCCTTAGCTCGATCCGAGCTTCAGCTGACGTCACTGATGATGCTCTTGTGTTAATGCAATTTGTCAGGAGGTTGAACTGCTGCAATGGCCAGAAAGTCCCTTCCCATCTCCTTCGGACTGATGTATCAAATACCCCATTTACTTCTGTATGACAGTATGAACAACATCCATGCCTGTGCTTTCCTGGCAAGGACAGGGCTGCCGAGCTCTGTGAAGATTCAGGCCACACTTTATCATTGTACGAGGTGATTTTCATGGCAATCTTAGATGCTTACACCAGGAACATGAAGTATTTCTCAGGTGCACATCATGAGTGGGATTCAATAATGCCTGTTTCACTCTTTCAAATCTTCAGCGCTAAATGGATATACACGTGGCACTTATTCAGGTTTGGGATTTGATTGGACGCATCATTAAAGGCCTGGTCTGGAGTCCCTCTACACTGAAATGCACTTTCATGACAGGACATGTGTTTGTCATTTCCCATATAGTACAGAGGGATCTCTTGCCCTATGAGCCCTGGGAGCCGACTCTTGCATTATGTCCTATAGAAGCTAGTCCAGGGACTTCTGATGGAAAGTCAGTTGTGACGTTCCAAAGCCTTCAGTAGGAGCCTCAGCAGCAAGCAGAGGAGGAATTGTGAGACTTCTCTTGACTTAGAGGTGTTCTGTGTCACCTGGGGTGCAATCCGGGCCATCTGTCACTGACACAGGATGAAGTGAAAAGTGTATGTCGGTATTCTTTTTATCTTTCATTTATCAGCTAGACGCACGTTTCTTTCATGCAAAGGGAAGAAAATCACAAGGACCCATGGCTTGTCTCTCTTTAGAACTCTCTAGAATTAGCTTGTCATGAAATGTAAAACTAATGTGCGGTTGTAGGAACTGCTGCCAGCTCCTTTCTCGTTGCTGCCTGATGGCTAAGTAGATTTGGAAATGAAGGGTGTTATTATAAAGTGATTACCGAATAGCTAGGTATGTCATTTGGAACAAGCAGCTGAAGTCTCCCCGTTAGACAGGCAGTCTGTAGTCTTGTTTTGTATCATTCATATTTAAGACGTGATTTTGATTGTGGAGGAGTAATCAAGCACTAGGGGTAATTTAAGAAAAAAATATACTGGGTGATATTTTCTTTCATTCCTTATTAAAATACATTAGAATTTAAATGAGACATTCTGTGAAGTATACAACTAGTACGTACATTCCAGACATAAAATATGAATACCAGTTGCTTTTACTTCAGAGTGGAAAATCCTGCACTTGATTTAAAATTTATGTGTTTTCTTTTAAAATTCAGGTAAGACCTATTGGAAAATAATATATTGAGAGTGCCATATAGCAAAGAAGGAATGGCCTAAAATTATAACCCTTAATACACTGCTACTCTCAGCTTTATGAGAGGGCAGGCATCTTCAAGAATCTTAAAAAGAAACAAAATCCAGACTAAAGATAAAATGAAATACAGCTCAGAGAGCCCTGCCGATGTGCCCCTTCTCTTTCTCTGTGTCTTCCTGGGGGTTTTCACCCATATGGATGGCCTGAAACATCGTCCCACACCCTCTAAATTCACTTCCTCTCACTGTGCTTTTGGGTGGGTCAAATAAACGGCATGTTGGGTCTGGACATGGATGTCACGGTTTCTCCCAGGCATGACTTGAATCCATCTCTGCTAACCTGGTCCCCTTTCATTGTCTTGACAATGCTGCCTTCAGTGTGACTTGGATTTTTATTGGTCTTTTTCCTGTTCCATGTCCCTCACACCCTTACCCCATCGGACTTAATCAACCAGATCCTGTGCTGTCTGTTTCTAGACTGTCTCCCATGTTGCCACTGCCCTGGCCCAAGCTATATCTCCCTTTTCTGGGAGAGTCTTAACAAGGAGAGCGGCCAGCCTTCCCCTTTGATGTTGGCTTTCTCTCTCCACTCCATCTCTGCCTCTGAAGCTCGTCACCTCATCTAGTTCCCTGGACCTCCTCACCTTTTCTTCTTCTTTCTGTGGCCCTCTTCTCCCCATGTATGTGTGCTCCATTGCCATCTGCAGCCTTGTAACTGACCTCTGACTGGGGATATTTGATGAAGACCTATAACCTAGCACTTTCTGAGCAATTGATGGATAGATCTGAACCCAGCTTATCACTAGACCAAGCAACCTGACATGCAACCAGGTGCTTATCTGTTGTAGTCATTGACCATCTCTTGTCCTGTGCCTTAGGCCTGCCTTAGATGTCATTCTAAGGCCGAGGGCAGTCACTGGTAAAATCCCTCTGCTGGTGTGACCTCCTGAACAGATTACTGCACAAGAAGGCCACCATCTTTCCAATGCAGTCTTCACACCTAGCTCATCTCTCCCTCTTCCTGTTATTTGATCATGTGCGTAGAAGCTTTAGAATTCCTTCTCTCTTTGCTGCATTGACATTAGGGAAAAGTTGGTATGCACTAAAATTAATCTTTTTTAGCTGTGCTACTTAGGTGGGAATATTTTGAGTGTTATTTGTCTATTAATCCATGCTGAGAAGAAAGCTTTTCCTACACTTAGGTGTCTGCAGAAAGTAAGAAGCCCTCCCCGGCCCCTGCCTCTCATCCCTAGCCATCTAGTGAGATAAACAGAGCTGAGCACAAAAGTGATAGGGATGCATTCTAATCAGCAATAACTGCAGTTGGGAATGTTTATAGCATTCACGGGACATTGTAAGAAGAATGGAGGTATTAAGAGAGGGGGCAAGGATTCCGGAGGGTCAGAGAAGTGGAACATGGTGAAAACTCACCTCTGCTAATGCTCTCCTCAAAAGACCCTCCCTCTATTAAACTGGGAGATAGCAGAGCCTTTGGGTGGGTGCTTGATGTGACCAACAGCAAACTCTTTACAACCTTCAGTTTTTCCAGAAAGGGAACTAAAGGAGGTTGGGATCATGTCGGATAAATAGCATTGAGGTATTATAAACCAAGTCAGCGTCTGTTCAAGTCTGTATAGGCTGAGGCAGAGACCCAGTCTAGAGAGCCCAAAGGAGCCTGGTAGAGTGTGGTGCAGAAGGATATCTTCCTCAACTCTCTTTGCTTCCCAAGAGAAAGGCAATTAGAACTGATGGCATCTGAGAAATGAATGGAAAGTGTTTTATTATCTTCTGGGCACAGCAGGAAAGGTACAAGTGCTCTTTTCTCTGCCCCAGGTATACTGGCCTACTTGAAGCAGAAGCAGAGGATGATCAGTTCTCTTGGTGAATAGACTTTAACGCAAGAGTACATTCACTGCACAGATGTAGGAATTGAGACTCTGTGATATGGCAGAGACTTGAAACTTTAAAAATAAATTTCTATTACATTTTGGCCAATTGATTTTCACCGAGGGTGTCAAAACCTTTGAATGGGAAAGAATGGTCCTACCGAAAAAAGGTGCAAAGAAGTTGATCTTCTAGCCCACACCACATGCAGACCCAAACTCAGAATGCAAACAGCAGCTAAAGGCAAGAGCTGTGAGTATACACTTATCAGAAGAAAACCTAGGCATGAATCTTTGTGGTCTTTGATTGGACAATACTTTCCAGATAAGACATCAAAAACACAATTGACAAAATGACAGACAAATTGAATGTAATTAAATTTGAAGTGTTGCAATTCAAGCCAAAAAATAGAAGAAATATTTTTTAGATTATATATTTGGCAAAATAACTGATAGCCAACATATATAAAGAACCTTCTAATCAATACGGCAAAGACAATTCAGTGAAGAAGGACAAAGGATTTGAGCAGACACTTTTCTATAGTAGATACGCAAGTGACCTAGTAAGTACAGCAACAGAATCATAACATCTTTCTAACATTTCTATTAGAAAAAGGGGATTTTTTATTTCTAAAAGACAGAAAAAAATAAGAAGCAGAAAGTAACAGAGGTGACAAGGACGGGAGAAATTGGATCCCTTATACGTTGTTGGTGGGAATATACAATAGTATCACCAGTTTGGAAATCAAATGGTTAAATATGTAGTCATTGCACTTCAAGTATGTATTGCTAAGAATTGGCCCACAACTTACAAAAACATATCTGCACAAAGCATGTACATGAATGTTCATATCAAAACTGTTTACGAAAGCTGAAAATAGGAAGAGCTCAGAGGTCCCTATCTGCTCATGAATGGATGAAAGAAAGCCATGGAGTGTGTCTGTTCAGCACAGTATTATCGGGCAGTAAAAGAGAGTGGAGGCTGAGATGTGCCACAGCAGAATGAGCGTTCGAAGTATGCTAAATATATGGAAGGCAGTCACAGCAGCCCTCTTACTGTATGATTCCAGTTTTAGGAACTATTCTGCTCAGGCAAGTCTATAGGAAAGGGAAATAAATTAGTGGTTGTCAAGGCTTGGAGGTGTGGGGGTGAGGGCAGCCCTGGAAAATGGGAAGAGGTAGTGGTAGACGTGAAGACTTTCTCTGAGGTGTTGAAATTATTTTAAACTCAGGGCACGTTTGGTGATGAGCTAGTGACTTGGTAAATGTACCAAACACTACCAAATTCTGCACTTTCAAAGGGTAGGTTTTGCGGTCTATAAATTCCAACCCAAAGTGATGTTGAGAAGAACGTGAATCTGTAAAAATGAAAATGACTGTCATAGGAAGCTTCCACAGATTGAAGCCTCATTGTCTTCAACCACCTTTATTGGCAATGTGGTTGACCCCCATAAGCTCATAGGGGGTGGCACTATTAGGAGCTGTGGCTTTGTTGGTTTGGGTATAGCCTTATTGGAGGAAGTGTGTCACTGTGTGGACAAGCTTTGATGTTTCCTATGCCCAGAATACCACCCAATGTCTCAGTTGACTTCCTGTTTCGGGCAAGATGTAGGACTCTCAGCTACTTCTCCAGTATCATGTCTCCCTGCGTGCCGCCATGCTTCCCCCCATGATGATAGTACACTGAACCTCTGAAACTGTAAGCAAGTCCCCTCAATTAAATGTTTTTCTTTCTAAGAGTTACTGTGGTCATGGTGTCTCTTCACAGCAATAGAAACCCTAAGACAGGTGACAAGTCTGGTGATCACATCTTCTAACCCGGTGCTAACCACACTCAGTGAGAAGCAGCCTATTCCTCAGTGTGCTGAAACCTCCTTTTCTTGGGTACAGAGCTAACAGTACTTCCCCGAGTCTCATCTGTCTTGCGTTTATTTTCTCTCCTGGGTCAATCTACACCAGCACAATTGTATTTATTTTTATTAGTTATCCCCAACTTAGGAAGGGAACCTGTTGGGGATAAAGTGGGTTATTTATCACCACCTCCCTCCCCCAGCCCTCTCTGTGACTGTTGGTTTTATTTGCCCAGCTGGATGTAGTTTCTTTACTTGAATCTATTACCCTTGACTAAACCTACCTTTCAGTCTCTCTGCTTCCCACACCCTATAAGGAGACATCTTCCAATATTCAGTGTGGGTGAGAGGTTTGATCGGTGAGGCCATTAAAAGCTAGGTCTGACTGATAGTATTTATCAGTACTCTGTACAATCCCTGTTCCTAGGCAGCGGGGTCAAAGCTAAGCCACACCCCTTCTCACATCTGCCCTGGCACAAGTACTCGTCAACCCAGACACCCACAAGCCTTTGCCACCAACTCTACAGTAAGTGTCTACAGATTCATTCCACCTGCACCACACCAAGGAAAGACGGGAAGCCTCATCTTTATAGAGAATGAGATCCCCAGGATTAAAACAGCCGTGTCATTTGGGAAGATGTTTTGTTGTGTTTTATGGTACCCGCACCCCAGTATAATTGTTATCTGTGGATATGGATGAAAATTTAAACTTTTCACAATTGTATGAATGATGACCATTTTAAGCAGGAGTTAGCAGTAGTCGCCAAGTGAATGTTACAGCGAATGGTGTGTTATATAGACTTCAGCTACTCTCAAATAAGCAGAATTAGCAAGCAGGAGGACTGCACACTAAGGAAGTACAGTAGTCCAGTGAGGAATTAGCTGTGCACCAACCCTTATCTGTGGCAGCTTCATTGGTGTTTGGCTCATGGATGTAAAAGTTGGCAAGATTGTGAAAGGAAAGTACCACACAAGAGCAAAAATGTCCATGCTGGGAGTGACATCCTGCATGTCCTCTGGAGCAGAGAACCTGTGTGTGTGTATGTGTGTGTGTGTGTGTGTGTGTGTGTGTGTGTGTGTGTGTGTGTTGGGGGCGGGTTTCAGACAGCCCTGCACACTAAGAGTTCTCCAACAAGGTACCCTTCCTCCAGTTATAACTGCTGAATGCCAGAATATAGGAGCGAGACAAGGAAGGTATCTGGGTGACAAGACAAAGGACTGACTCTTCATGGTCATGTGACTTCCTGCTTTCTTCATGCTTCTGGGATATGAGATGAAGTTAGGTAGCTTTTCCAATGGAGTTTATAAAATCAGATAAGCTTTTATTTGAAGGAAAAGGTTGGGCAGCCTTTTGTAAGTAAATGGAATAGGCCACTCTTGAAGGGATATGAAACAGAAGACAAGCACCTCAGTGGAATCAATGACTGTGAAACAGGAGCATTTCTTCCATAAATAATAGCTTTCTGGGATTCGGAGGAAACAATTGACAAAAATTCCCCATTGCCTTTCTACAGATGAGGTCAGGAAATTGAACTGTCTCCCATCACACTTCAGCTTAATGATAGAAGAGAAAAGCAACAGTATGCGAGTCTTCTGTCCATGGTGGATGCATTGACATCAGACAAACTTTAGGGAGGACAGTGGCAGGAAAAGACGGAGACCATGCCAAGCAGTCAACCAGTCTTTAAAAGGACTGAGCTTGAGGGCTTCGATGTTCTGTTGGAAAACGCAGAAGCCATTTCAGGTTGCCCCTTTTCTCAGCATTGGAAAGAAGAGAGCTTTTATTTCCTCCAGGGGTTTCCCCCTCCCCGTCCTCCTGAGAACAGTGCTCCCCTGGATGCGCCACGTCTTATCCTCTCTCATTCTCAAGTTCCTCTGAAAGATGATCCAGGCAGAACAGACAGACTTGGGCAGAGGATTCTTGTCTTTGGAGGGTGAGGTACTGAAGACTGAACCCAGACCATGGAGTGTGTCAGTCTCATACTCTACCACTAAGATATAGGCCCGGCCCTCAAACCCGGGTTTCAACTAAGAACCAGTGTGTCAATCATTTTCTGTTTGAAACTGAGGAAGTCTTTGTTAAGCAAACTGTTGATGGAAACACAGAAGACTAATTACAGTATAGCCATCATTCCAGCAGACTTGAGTGTGATTTGTTGTAAAAATCCATTTGTCCAGATCTGTAAACAACTTCAAACAGAAAACTCTGTAATCATAAATAGATTTTAAATACCAACACAGGGAGTCTGAACATGGGAAATATTTAAATAACATCTATCTGCTTAGGAGTAACTAAAGAGGATGGTTTACCTAGGAACAAAGCTTAGAAGTAACTAGAGAGGATGGTTTACCTATGGACAAAGCTTAGAAGTAACTAGAGAGGATGGTTTACCTA